>JAGFPH010003814.1:97875-138397 GCA_018207615.1 Philaenus spumarius
AGAAGTTTTCTATGATGCATGTGAGTGCTTATATCTTGTATACAGGAAAACAGACACACAAAAAATCATCGCATGATTTCAATACTTCGGCATTGTAATGCGAACCGAAGTATTAAATGAGTACGCACATCGCATTGTACGCATTTTACTGATAAAGACTGATTTCGAATTTTGGTAAAATAAATATGAAAACATCTGGTGTGCACATCACACAACTTTCCTTACCAAAATAGATGCTGTATCAATTACCAAATTTTTCGAGCGAGAGATTGATGATACCATTTTCGAGTTAATAGGAGTATCCGTTTCGAAGAAAGCGGTACTAACTTCAAAACGGTTAATCCCACGGACCTGATTTTGGTCTCAATCGATTTCTCACCCCCAAAAATGTCAAGGTCGATACCAAACACGGCTAGTTTAAAAAAAGTCATTTTTGCCCCCAAAAAGGGCGTTTTTGGGGTCAATTTTTGAAAAAATGGAAAAAGTTGAGTGGGGTATCTTTTTTGACATTCTTTTGGACGCTGAATCGAATGAGACCATTTTCAAGTCGATAGGACCAGCCATTTCGGAGATACAAACAAAATAACTTGCGTTTTTGTAATAACTTTTTTCAACGAATTTTTAAGGGTATATAGCGTACATAGCGTGTTAAGGGGGTCTGAGTAGAGTATGTTAGCAAAGTTTAATCAAAATCGTTAGAGGGGTTTTGGAGTAAATACCAAAAATGTGCTAAAAACTGGTCCCACGGTAAGACACCACCTCCGATTTGCTTCAAATTTACATGGGTTTAATTGTTTACGTGTTTGAAGATATCCTGTAAATTTCAGTTCGATCCGTCCAGCCGTTTGCCCTGTGCACTCCGGACACACACAGACAGACCAATCGCCAAAAATGCATTTTTTGGACTCAGGGGGCCTTGAAACGTAAAGATATTATGAAAACTCGACATCGAATTTTTGGGTCGATCGCAATACTTACCTTACCTAGTATAGGGTAAGGAAAGTAAAAACATCAGTATTGCTTATACAAATTTAAATCGGCCGACTAATGTCATTTGTATGAAACTAATCAAAATTTGCTTACCGGTATCGTAATAATAATTTAATACCTGACGAACGCCAGTATTTGAATGCCCGTCAAGAATCAGGAAACTGCCAATCATCAACCGGCACAAAAATATCGTATCAACGGCTCGGCCATACGATATTTTGTGCGGTGAAGATTAATATCGTATCGGCAGCTCGACTGTACGATATTTTGTGCGGTGAAAATTAAATAGGAACCCTGTCCCACTAGCAGCTTGCAGCAGAGAGCAGACAACACACTTGGTGTGTATGAGTGTAACTGTGTATGTATATATATCGTACAAACCGATTAGGCTGATCTTTCTTCCCATTCATTTCTTATCTATTTTTCCCCAAAAATTATATTTTCCTTGTTTTTTGTGGATTTTTCCCCGGCCAAAATTTCCCCAGCTCAGTCCCAATTTCCCCCGAACCTCGTTCGTGCGTTCGGACATATTCTGCAGGCCTGACATGACCTACCTTTATATTAAAAATTTGTAACCCCCTACCACCCTTCAAGCCCCCCAAAATCATAGAGGGTCAGATATGTTAAAAAACTTGTCCCATTATGCAACACAAGATATATACAAAGTTTTGTTAACTTATTTTCAGTAATAAAATTAATAAAGGGGGCTAAAGGGACTTTATGAACACCCTGTATATTTCTAAAAACCATTCTTTCTAAGAACTGCGGGGAGTGAAAATCATGTTTAGACAACCAAAGTACTTCACTTTTTACAAGTCTCGTAGCTAATTTAAAAGGACTGTAATGTGCAAGGTTGTTACCTTAATGTAGACAGTATGCTCGTGGCAATACTTAAGCTCCCCAGTCAACGTGTCCTGTCTCAAATAAATCTCTTTTTCCAAAGTATGTGGTTTGGCTTCGTTGTCAGGGCCAAACCAAACCCTCGATAACTTGCGTTTGTTATCGGCTTCCAGTTTGTAAAGCAAAGCTAATTGGCCGCCTACGCCACTGTTACGTTGGATGTCTTTCACTACCGCTTCTAAAGTCACACAAGCGTTGAACGTAAAGCTGAAAATAAAAATGTTGTTACTTTCGATTGATGATAAAGTTTATTCAAACACTATGGATACAAGATTAATCTGCTCAGGACAATAAGCATATATCTGCTTGACAAACTTCAGTGATAAGGAAATGGATTCTGTTAACATTATATCTAGTAAACAACAGCCACAGCTGTTCTTTGCTTACGTGTTTCAACTGGTAAACGACAGCTGTACTAGCATAGTTTGGTACGTCAAAAACAATATTTAATAGATCTTATTATTATATAGCTTACTCTAAATATTCTAACTATATGTGTTGTGTACGTTGTATCCTTCCGCATTTATCGTCAAATATAAAATAAACAGAGACGCTATGAAATGGATTTATAAATGATGTATTGACTTTAACAAATCTCGGGTTTATGTTTACAATTTGGTTGCCGGCTAGCTGGTTGTGAGATTTTTTTAGTTTAGTTATATTTAACAAGAACAAATAAATATTTAATAACTATTAACAAAATGAACACTTAATCTAGGTTTATGCTAATGAAAGATGATTGATGCTAACTTGTGACATGATTGAAATGGTTTTAATTTTGGGCTTAAGATTAAAATAGATGTTTAATTAAAATTTCTGAATGGTTGAAGAAAAGGTGACGATTAGTTGATAGTTTAGACGCTTCAATGTGAGGAAAATATGGAGGTCTGGTGTGAAGAAGGATGTGAACTGGAATAAACTCACCAAATTGACTGGATGTAGGTTTAATACATTATGTACTCAATATTCAAACTGTTCAATTTATATTTTTTTATGGTGATAACTTTTATATATAGTTTATTCAAACACTTATTAAAATTCAATTAGAGCTGTGTTATGTTACACTGGACTATGTTACTCAAGTTGCTGCCATAAAACCCCTTACCATCCAAAATCACCTTCTTCTTCCTCCTTCCTCTAACAATTTTCTTCTTCTCATTTCTCAACCTTGTAAATCATTTTTATTTTGTTGTTATATTGTCCTAAATAAACTTAATACTATATGGGTTTACAAACATGGTGAATGATTTTATATTAATGTTTGAAATGGAATGTGAAGATAATGGGCTATGAGTATTTTTTACAAGTGCTATCAGGGATTGGTGGTTAATGAAATGATCCCTGATATGATGTATCTTCTGTTTAGTTTATCAATCGTATTTTGGTACCATTACATAACAAATAATTTAGTATTTGCCATTACTCTTTGAATTATAACAATCATGCAAAAAATATAAAAAGTTTTGAATCCATGACATAGCATCGTAGCGTAGTTCATTGTCCAGTTATGTTTGTTTATTTAGTGCGTTGAGTTTATTTTGGTTTGGTGTTGTGTTTTACTTTCTTACTTACTATTATTTTTTTATACAAAAATGGCTCTAACGATTTTGATAAAATTTGGCTTATTTGTAGCCCTTAAACCCTATCATATGCAAAAAAAAAACACATCTTTCTAAAAATTCTTGTTTAGCTAATAATAATAACTGATTTTTGAGGTTTTTTGGCTAAAAAGTGGGTTGTTTTTCAACATTTTCAAAGCGTTTTTTCGTGCATCCATACAGGCCTAATTGACATGTTTGGTGCAAATTTGTTCAACATCGATCGAATAGTTTTCCCTCTAGGTAATAAAAATAATATTTATTAGTTAATCTCCTACTGTAATACAATTATGAAGTCACAGTGAATCTGTTTAATAATTTAAATATGCTTGTGAGAAAATGTGTGATAGTTCCTGGTACCGTTTATTATTTATTATAATTATCGTAAATCAGTGAATTGTAGGAAATTTTGTCCTCTATAATATTATAGAGTTTACGAAAACTAATTTTGTATTTTAAATTTTCCATACATTATTAATTATGTATAAGTAATTTTTTGAAATCAGCTCACTATTAAAATTGAAAGTTTTAATAATTTCATGTAATAGTATATTACGTTACGAGCCTGGTAAATAGGGTTTTCCGAGCGAGCATGATAGTTGCACTCGGCTGCACCTCGTGCGGGATTTTCATGCTAACACGGCAAAACTTACCGGACGAGTTACTTCATGTTATATTTCCATTGACAAAATCAATCAGCTGTTTACATAAAACTGATATGTTTATTCTTATTTGTAAAATCAGCTGGTTCACATTAAAATTTACTGCACGGAAAATAAGAACTTACTTGTCCACAAACAACTATAGAAAACAGTTGTTTTGGTGCAGTATAATGAGAAGAACTTTTTTTGCTACATTTTATATAATTTGGATTTATCGATAAAATTACATTTTTGTATTTTTCCAAAAGCCTTACTTTTTTATTACGGTTACTGGCTGACAAACAATAGTAAAGGAAAGGACGCGGGAGACCTACTGTCAGATAGGGCAGATAATACGTCTTAAACAAACTTCTACACTTGCTTTTTTAGCCTAGTAACTGTTCTCTGTTGTAACATTTATATGTATAGGTTTTTATACTGTCCCTAGACTGTGTTGAGCTGCCTTGTCGATGCTGTCACTGGCGAAACCCACAGTCCCTTCCAGGGTGTCCATTGATCTAAGTTAAAAGAATTCAACAATTTCAAGGCTTGAATTTCAAAAATTCAAGGCTTTTATCGGCAAGCTACTAGCACAGTATTTGGGTGGTATAAACTAATGAAAAAGTAAACATTACACAATACAAATTAAAAACAAAATACTTTATTGTTTCCTCTCTTTCACTTGTGTGTATATTATATATCAGAATTTGTTAAACATACAATAGCCAATGCCAGTGAAAGAAATTAACAGCCGAACATAATTAGCCCCAATTTTATTAAATAATGCCATTAAAATGAAATTTAAGTACCACAGTGAACGTCCGCGAAAGAAATTGATTTTATGAATGGCTTATACAAAAGATTATTATATAGGTTAGGTGGAGACTTTGCCGATCGAAGGATTAATCTATCATCAATCCTAGTTACTGGATTACAACTACAAAAACAAACCAAACACTTTATTCTTTTAAAAAAAGACACGTTATGATTTTTATATAGCAGACACGTTTTGAACGATATTTGAAGTTAAATCTTTGAAAACAGCTTCATACTGGAACATCTGGGAGTGCAACTGTATCTGCTATTATAGTCCCGTTCACGATCATAATACTGTACATATTATTGCGCCGGAACAAAACGAAACTGGAACGGTTGTGTTTGGAACGTCTGTAGATAGCGCCGATAGCGGCAGTAAATATAGTGTCCTGCCAAAGTCGTTGTTTGCAATGTTTAAACAAAATTTAGTATTTTTATTTATTTTCGGTAAAATTCCCGACAGCATAATATTCAAGCATAATTCCCGATATTTTCCCGGATAAAAAAATTCCCGATCTTCCCGATTTTCAAGGCTGCTGGACATCCTGGCAAGACTCAAAAATATTTTGTAGAATTTACCAAACATTGTACAAATGGAGTTACCTTTAAAATGGAGTTCTACCAAGTTAACAGTATAATTCTTATTGCCGAATTTATTTAATTTAAATATTGTCCAACATTCACCCCGTAATCCGGAAAATTTTGCTATAGGGTATGTTTCAAACCCGAAGCCACACAAACTCTTGCCCGTCTGAAAACTACAAACACAAGTTTCCTTTCAAACTACAAAAATCATTAAAATCACTGCGAGGCTTACCAAGTGAAAACAGAAGCCTGATCTCTCGGGCATCCGGGCACATTAGGGTCGATATTTTTAAGGTTTTCTTCAGACTCGATTTGAGTGATGAGCCCAACGATCGGCCTCGCTCTGAGAAGCACGACTGCATCGCTTTCATAACCGCCGATCAACAGATCAGGGTAACCGTTCTGGTCCATGTCCAAGCCTCCGCTCAAAGAATGGCCTAGAGTTGTTACTCCTGGGAAGCTCTCTGCATGGATTATCTGAAATAATTCAATACATTTTTAAGAATTTGACCCAAGGCGATCATGGAATATGTGGAGAAAATGATTGAATGAAACCCCCGAACCACTAATAGAAGGAACAAAAAACAGTATCAGAACAATTTAATGAAAAGTTATGTTTAATGTACTACCCTAATGCATATTCCAATGACATAGACATCATCCTCAGAGGGCTTTAACACTACTGAAGTAAACAATACTGAACTAGGTTTGTTCTCAGACTAGTTTTTATTAGAACAAACCTGAGATGGTTCTAATATAAGTCCGTCCTTGGAACCCAGATATATATAAACAGTTCCAGCTCCCTCGTACGGAGCTCCTATTGCGATATCTTCGTATTTATCCTTGTTTAAATCGCCCAAACTTGAAATGGCAAAACCAAACCTGAAACAAACAATAGTTGCTGTTAAATTATTTTCAAAACTTTAAACAAAGAGGAAATGTTCGTTACGATTTAACTAAAAAAACTAATAATACGATTTTGATGGAATGCTCAAATAATAATATATCAGATCACCCAGACCGTATAAACCACCTCTTCAGATGATGTGAACTTTGATTTATATGTTGTTATCACCAAGCTAAATTAGTTTTATCTGAGGCTGGCTATTTCCAGGTTATGGAAGGTAAAAGATCAAGAACTGATGTATCCGCAGCAAACTGGAAACGTGCAGCCATTTAAATAAAAATGCATAGCTCGGACAATAATAAATATTTATACTGAAGTAAATTTTTACCATATATTGTTAAATATATCATTGATTGTTCCACTTTGTGGAGCCAATTTAATTAAAGGTTTTCTAGTATCTTTGTTCTCTTTCTTTATTGTATCTGACATTAGATACAATAACAAACACTTATTTAAATTTATAGAATCATGGATAACATATTACACTATTAATTATATTCAATTTAAAAGATTAAAATTCTTTTAGCCTTGGCTTAGCTCACATTTATAGTCTTTATAATGTTTATTTTGATTGAATTTAATTTAAATTGTCTCGGGGTAGGCACTCGGCTCGGTCTGATTATACCCTTTTGCTTTCTCACTATACTATAGTATAGAGAAAGTATAGTGATCGCAAAAAAAATCGATGTTGAGATTTTTGTGGCAATATCCGTTTTGGGACCCAAAGAGTCCAAAAAAGTGTTTTTTACAAAATTTCTGTCTGTATGTATACAAAGCTAGAGCGAAAACTATTTCAAACAATTTGCACCAGACATGTCAAGTAGGCCTGTTAGATGCACGAAAAACCATTTTGAACATTTTAGAAAAACAACCCCCTTTTTGGCATAAATCCCCAAAAAATCAGTTATTTTATTATAAAAAAACTGCTCTAACAATTTTGAACAAATTTGGATTATTTTGTAGCCTTTAATGTACCCTACCATATGCAAAAAAACCGCATCTTTCTCAAAATTCTCGTTTAATTAATAATAATAACTGATTTTTGGGGGTTTTTTGGCCATAAAGGGGGTCGTTTTTCAAAATTTGTCAAAACCTTTTTTCGTGAATCTATACAGGCCTAATTGACGTGTTTGGTGCAAATTTGTTTGAAATCGATCGAATAGTTGTCTCTCTAGATAATAATAATAATATTTATTAGTTAATCTCCTACTTTAATAAAACCTTTGGATTCGTCAAGATTTTAACTTTCTAAAACTGTCATCCAATCAAAAGTCACTTGCATATTTCCAAAGATATGGAATTGTCTGTAAACCTCTTCAATTGGACAGATTTCAACCAATAAAACAGCACATTTTGCGTTCGAAATATCTCTTATAATTCGAATTATTTCAATAGACTTTTTTATATCCATTTATAGACATAAGTTCAATCTTTCGTTTGGTGTAAAGCAAACTAGATTTGACTTTTTAGATGTTATTCAAACAGCAGTTGAAAGTACAGACTTGCGCAGAATTCAAACTACCGCTTGAGATCGCAAAGTACGGCTGTTTTAACGGTCATTTTTTGAATTTCCTTTGTCCGCACGAGGTTTCATTTGTTTCCTCTCATTTTGTAATTCAAGCAAAGCTAACTCAAATACTTTTATGAAATAATAATTTACAAGTATACAGTTAAATTCTTTGATTTATTCTCTACACTTTCTTATAATAATATTTCATTTTTGGGCAAAGGATATATTCCTAAATTACTATTCAAACTAGGCCTGTTTTGTCAGCAGTCTTGTAGTAGGAACATAAAAACTGGTGTTTTCAAAATAAGAAATTTGAAATTGATAAATATTTGTATACAGTTCTATTTAGAACTAAATTACAAAACTTTTTTACATTTATGAAAAAAATTACAAAAAATATTTACTACTTTTTATGTAGGCCTAAAGTTGAATTTTTTCCCCCGTTACTGGACATTTTTTTCTTTCTGAGCTAATAACTTTTATAATTTTACATTAATCCATTTTTTTAATTGCATATATGAATTCCTTGGACCTTTTTCTATAAAAAATCTACGGAACACTTTTGGATTGGGATACAAATACTATTTTTTACAAATTTTTGAAAAAATGCTTGCAAATGCCGAAAACCCTAAAAATGTTACATTCCCGTTTAGAGGGTTAAAGAAATCGGTAATGTTCTTCTGCTTCACTGTCTGACATTTTAATTCTGAACAAATTCAGTCACTGCGCAATTATTATTAACTAGGGGAAACCCCTGCGTGCTCTGCACGCCAACCCCGTTGGAACCTTCTATAAACATAATATGTTATGTTTTCTTTATAATAAAGGTGTATGATAACCCCAAAGATAAGATGGTAAGTAAATATAATGTTAAATGTTCAAACCAAATTATTTCGTATATTTTATAACAGCAGTTATAATAAAGGTTAAAAGAACCAGCAAGGCTCAGGTCTACACTTTAAAAACCCAACACAAAAGTTAGAAATACAAAAATAATTGCTTCAAAGTTTGAAATCAGCTGTTAATGGAAATACTGGAGCAAACAGCTGTTTTATCCGTTATTTTAATCAATTGGTTGCTATGGTAATAAATGTAAATACATGTGTAGGTTCATCAGTCTAGGCCTAACCTAAGAATTTGAGGAACTCTTTTATCAGAAGTATTATTTATAATTGTAAGTTAAATGTAATAACTACAAACAACTAAAACCCCGACATTTATTTTGAAACATCCTGTATATTATTTCTATTTGTTATTATTTAATATTTTATGTACAACTACTATGATGACCCTTGTTACAACAAGAATTGTATTTGTCAATAAACAAAACAAAATAAATGAAATGAAACAGATAACTTACCTAGATTCAGGCTTCCCAGTAAGCTTGATGGGTTGGTTGCAGTTCAAACAGTAATTCTGGTTGATGAAGATGTACACTGCTCCTCCAGTTTCTTTCTCAAAATAAAATGGCGCCCCCACCAACAAGTCTGGTTTGCTGCACACCAAAACATTTCGTTAATATTAAAAAATATATTAATACTGTAAATCAAAAGCTATTTACAAAAGTAAGTTATGTTTATTGTATATTATTGAAGTAAAAACTTCTTTACACTCGGTAAAGTGGTAAATTAAAAAGCATCAGACAAAAAGTGTAATGCTTCACCTTCTTTGACTTCTACGGCAATTGAAAGGAAAGAGTAGGAAATCGTTTGACACACATACGCAGTGCGAAAAGATAGCGAGGGAGAATCATTCCTACTCTCTCCATCGCATACGTCATAGACAGTCTCGCATGCACCACGTGTTCTGTGTTAATACGTAGCATAGGGAACCAGTAGACGCTTGCATATTCTACTATACATTACTGAACTGTTATAATATATATTTAATTTTTGTCAAAGTATTAAATGTAGAAGAGAGTGAATTGAACATACAAATCGCATGTTATTTTAGTTATTGGTACATTTGTATGTTTTAAGTTGTCGGATTGGTCCTGTTTGTGTATTAGTTTGTATTGTTGGTTTATACTATAGTTATTATTGTTTTGGAGTTTTATTGTACAACTAATTTTTGAGTATGGTATTTGCTATTGTTGGGTTTATGTTAGTATTGTTTAAACTGTGTTATAGGACTAAGCTGTTATTATTGTAATGACGTTGCTACGCACCTTGTGCTGTTTCTGCAATAAATAAATGAAATGAAATAAAGCCAAAGGACGAAATCAGCTGTTGTATGTTTGAATCATTGTTTATTGTTTTCAATTCTTTTTGTTTACTTAGTTCTTCAAAAGGAACTACTTAGGCCTACAAACAACAAACTATATCCAACTGAGTCCATGCCGTTAGGGATTTCCAATATGGACAATGCACAGAGCCTGTAATTTAATATTTTACTCAAAGACCTAAAATACATTTAGGAAAACAAGACCAAAGATCATACATTTTACTTTCTCACTATACTATAGTATAGAGAAAGTATAGCGATCGCAAAAAAAATCGATGTTGAGATTTTTGTGGAAATATCTGTTTTGAGACACCCCCCCCCCCCCTAGTCCAAAAAAGTGGTTTTTACAAAATGTATGTCTGTATGTATACATAGCTAGAGCGAAAACTATTCAATCGATTTCAAACAAATTTGCACCAGACATGTCAAATAGGCCTGTATAGATGCACGAAAAAAGGTTTAATTTTTTTTTTTAAACAATCCCTGAAAAATCAGCTATTATTTTTTTATTAAAAGTGGCAATAACGATTTTGATAAAATTTGGCTTATTTGTAGCCTTTAATGTACCCTACCATATGCAAAAAACCGCATCTTTCTAAAAATTCTCGTTTAGCTAATAATAATAATAATAATAATTTTGGAGGTTTTTTGGCCATAAAGAGGGTTGTTTTAAAAAAATTTTCAAAACCTTTTTTGGTGCATCTATACGGGCCTAATTGACGTGTTTGGTGCAAATTTGTTCGAAATCGATCAAATAGTTTTCTCTCTAGATAATAATAATAATAATAATATTTATTAGTTAATCTCCTACTTTAATAAATCACCTCTCCTACCCAACCTACAATTATGAAGTCACAGTGAATCTAATAATTTAATAATAAATAATTTAAATAAATGTTTGTGACAAAGTATGTGCCAGTTCCTGGTACCGTTTATTATTCATAGGCCTAGATTTGATTTCCAAATATTTTAAAATTGAGTCATTTAGGAAAAACTATATTGTTGTTCTTTTTAAAATTCACTGAATTTGTTATTATCAGTCGACCTATATTAATCAAGTGCAAAGAGAGCAATTCATAAAATCAACTATTTCTAGACCCTACAGTGAGAAGTTTCACGCACTTATTAATTGGTTTCACTGTTAATTAGGTTAGAAATAAAAAATACGGTTTTACTTTGAAACAATAAGGCAAACATGTGCACCATTAAATTTATACAAGCTACCTCGTATAGGCTACCTTAAATAATGCATTATCAAAGCAAACCTCACTTAAACTCTAAAGTTTAAACTCTCTAAGGATAGTGAAAAACTATAATATTAAAACATAACACCTTCAAACACAAAAAAAAAATTAAATACCGGTACTTTTTTCAAATTTTCAGATATTGTTGTCAGCTTTAAAATTGTATTTGGTCGCTAATTAGTTTTTCTGAAGTTTTTATTGCAATCAAAATTTCATCCCAAAGGTCAACTAGCAATGGCAAACCCTTCGTAATAGGTGCAGCTAGAAGTTTGCACCACCAGACAGGGCGATTCGGGAAAAAATCAACTGGGACAGTCAAATGAGTGAGCCTTAATGGCAACAATTTTATAGGAAAGATGAGCTATTGCATCGACTCTTTTGGTGAGACCTGGAGTGGTCAGTGAGGATCGATCATGGTCCCCAGAATATGTTTAGGGGGTGTCATTAATCATACACAGTAGAGTCCCGGTATTCCGAACAGAGTTCAGAAAAAATACCGATTTTTTTAACATAAAAACAGGAAAAATTAAAAAGGAATTTGTGAAAAAACTTGCATTTATTGTTATACAAATAAGTTGAATAGAGACATACATAGAGCCTATTGATGAAAACACCTGAAACCAAATTGCAATGAAAACTGGTTTTGTTTCCTTCACATTTTCCACGTTTTGTTTTCCGGGAAGGAAGTTTCCGCAACAAGCATCCGGTTGAAAAGGAAACCAGGTACGTCAGAAAGAAGGAAGGATTAGATACAACAGCTAGGCACTAGTAGTGTTGTTGCCAGCTACAAGTTGCTTTCATCCGTTTTCGTTATCTTGAACGAATTTTATTTATTTCTCGATATTTTTCAGGTACTAACGGACAGACTGCGGGATGACAACGGACAGTTCGAACAACCTATCCCTTCCCTTCCGTTTTCGGAAGAAAACAGAATCGTAACGCAACGGAAGGAAAAAACGGATGGTGTAAACCTACACTAATACGAGGCCAAGAGCATTTGCCGCGTCTACGTGTGATATGAGTTCAGTTTGAGCGTTCACCTCCTCCTCGGTTTCCTCCGAGCCGATCAACGCTGTACAGAACTGACACTAGCAGATGTCCCTGCACTTAATTTATGCCTTAACAAGTCAATACGTTGATATTATTCATGAAATCCGCCTATTCCGAATTCCCGCTAAACCTAACAGCTTTCCATCCCAATTAGTTCGGAATAGCTAATACTGTATATGTATTTACGTGTTGGCACTCTAACGGCCGCATTATACGTCCAATTTGGTACAAACGTTGGTTATCTAAATCACTCGGATGAGTTCGTTAGCCAAAAAAAATCCAATGACCGGAAGCCCGTTTATTGACCAAAATAACAAATTTTTAAGATTTTACTTGAATAAATTTTTTTTTGGAGTTTTATCTAAATAATAAATATAGGAGTTTACTCTGCACATTTTGTTTGTTTACACGACCTTCTGGTTCCCCTAAAGTCGACCAAAACATAAAATACCATAAAAGTATTATAAAAAGTTAGTTTGTCCGCTGCGAGTCCATGATCAGTGCTAAGTCCAAACAAATTCTAATATATTTTGTACCAATTTCCCAAATAGTTGGTTGAAACCCTAAAACATATCAACTTAATTTTGAAAATATGCTCAAATAACTTTTTAGCAGCAATGTTAACTGAAGCAATACAGAGGTTGGTGAATCATTATTCCACATTTGTGAAACACCCTGTATACCGTACTTCTAAAGGAAGGAAAGTACTCACTCATCTCCATTAATATCAGCTGTAGCAACTTCGTAACCAAAACTGGATGCAAACTGTTCCCCGTTTAGTATAAGCGATACATTCATCGTAGTAGCGGTAGGCTTAGGTACCTTTGTAAAAAGCACTACCTGACCCGCACCATTTGCTCTTGGAGCTCCTGCAGCGAAGGCCATCCTTCCTTCTTCCAAGAAATGTCCTGCGGTCACCGACATCCCTAAACAGAAAAATACACTTCATTGATTAATCCTCAAAGTGGCAGACTGCAGTCTCTCGGGCGCAAATGCAACCCGCTCGAACCTTAGCGATAATTTGCATATATTTACATAATCGATAATTTAATCCACTTAAAATCATTCAATCGTAATAACACAGGCACCATTGGAAAGGAAATGAATTAAACTTTAATTTTTGTATTTACAACTTTGTTGTAAAACGTATATTTACATACGTAATCATCGTTTTAAAATATGCATGTCGTGCTACAGCTATTTCCGCACACGATTCTGCATACAATTTTACTGTTATTTCCCACTTCTTCAACGGGCAACAGAAGAATTTCTATCGAGATTATAAAGTTACCATTGGATTCGTCAAGATTTTATCTTTCTAATGGTGCCTTCCAATCAAATGTCACTATTTTACAGGATTAATTCAAAATATTTCTGTAAAGCTATGCGATTGGACAGTTTTCAACCAATGAAACAGCCCATTTGTCAACCGATATTGGGAAGGCACTGCCGAATATTTTGACAGATTTCTTTTCACCATTTTGTAGAGAATAGTTTGATCTTTTTTACGGATGGAAGTAAACTAGAAAAAACCAGTTTTTTGTTCGTCTAGACAGCAGTGGAATGTACATATCTGGTGAGAACGTCTGGCACGTCCGTTTCCCACGTTATTTATTCTAAAGACCCGTGCTATCTCGCCGGCGAAGTTTCATTAGATTGATGTCATTTTGTTATTCAAATAAAGATAACTCAAACACTTTTGTGAACTAAGGAAAGACAAGTACACCTTTCTTTTCTTTGATTTATCCTCTACACTTTGTTATAATAATATTTCTTTTTTGGGCAAAGCATATATTAGTAAATTAAGTTTTAATCTAGGCCCAGTTTTGTTAGCGTAGTGTATTTGGAACATAAAAACTGTGTTTTTCAAAATAAGAAATTTGAAATTGATAAATGTTTTTATACAGTTCTATTTAGAACTAAATTACAAAACTTTTTTACGCTTACGAAAAAAATACAAAAAATGTTTACTACTTGTTATGTAGGCCTAAAGTTGAACTTTTTCCTTTCGTTACTGAACATTTTTTGTTTCTAGAGCTAATAACTTTTACAATTTCGAAAGAACCTAATTTTTAGTGGCATATTTGAATTCTTTGAAGTTTCTTCTACAAAAAAGCTATTAAACACTTTTGGATTGGGGTTCATTTACTATTTTTGGCGAATTTTTAAAAATATGCTTGCAAAACGCTATAAACGGGCTTTTCAATTTTAGCTTTAACCACTCCAGTTCTAGGGTTAAAGAAAAATGTACAGCTAGAAAATTAATTAATTTGATTTTCGTATTTATGGTAACCAAGTAGCTATTAATTTTATTATTACAGTAAGACCCTGATAACTTGACAGGATCATTGTATGCGATCTCGGCCAAGAGCCCCAAGGTTACGTGCTCCCATACTGTTTTCCTTGTGTCCTTCGTCAAGTTTAGTGTTGGCACCGAGTGTGATCAGTTGCACTTTGAAGTTGTTATTCTTTGTTAACCCTGTAAATGGCAGACTGCACTTTGTGATGCTCTCTCGGGCGTAGAACGCAACAAGCTCGAACAATAGCGAGAATTTGCATAAATTTGCATATTCCGTTATTTAATACACTGAAAATTATCCAATCGTAATAAAACCGGCACTGTTAGAAAGCTAATCAATTAAACTTTAATTTTTGTATTTAAAACTTTTTCGTAAAACAAAGATTTACATACGTAATCACCGTTTCAAAATTTTAGTACGCAAATCAGCTGTGATTCATGCGTCAATGAACCCCGTATACTGTCAAGACCTTGTCTCATTTTCAACGGTCTGCAACTCCTCACAGAAGTCATTTATGAAGAAGATCATAACAGCATTGAATTCAGCACACGATTCTCTTTAAAATAGTGTCTTCAAATCACATGTTACTTTAAAAGCAGCCGTTCTACAGGATTTACGGTGAAAGTTTGTAATTGGTCATAGATTTGGCCAATATGCAAGCCTGTTTAGAATCGATTCTTACAGTCTTTTTCGATATATCCCTAAAATGTACAATATATGGTTTTAAAAAGAAAACTTCACAGTTTTTATCTATGTCCAATTCAATACATTTAGATTTCATAGGTTGGTACTAAAGTATGCTGAAAGTAGACTGCTAAATTAAATCAAATCCCGTCGTCGAGTTTGTGTTATGTGTCAGTTATGACATTTGTTTTGTGTTATTTTATGGTTATTACAGTTTATAAAATAGTGTTGTATTTTAGTTATAAATAAATAAGTGTAGATTGTGTTTGAGTGAAATTAGGCTTATAACGGTGTTCTAATAAATTGGTAAGTGAAGAAATAAGATAGCCTAGAAATAAGGTTTTATGTTAAATTGCCGATTTGTTATTTTTGATTTTTCATTACAAAATGTAAAGTTATTTGAAACTGGGTAGAATGCTATTCGATTCTACATTTCATTCTCGAATTTTTGGTATAAAAAAAAAAACATTGTTTGAAGTAAAAAATGTATATGCCTAGTCACTTTGAAATTAGTCATGATTTGCAGGTTATGTAGTAAAAACGTTCAAAGTGTTATTTTGAACTAAACAATTGTGAAATTGAAATATATTTTTACATATTTCTATTTAGAACTAAATTATAAAACTTTTGTGTATTTTGAAAAAAATTAAAAAATTTTTTACTATTTTTCATGTAGGCATTAAGTTGGTTTTTTCCTTCAGTTTCTGAACATTTTTTTGTTTTCTAAGCTAATAACTTTTACAATTTCAAAAGAAACTAATTTTTAGTGGCATATTTGAATTCTTTGAAGTTTCTTCTACAAAAAAGCTATGGAACACCTTTGGATTGTGGTTCATTTACTATTTTTGGCGAATTTTTAAAAATATTCAAGCAAAAAACTAAAAACCGGCTTCTCAATTTTCGCTATAGCATTGCCAGTTCTAGGGTTAATAGAAAAATGTCCGCCAAAAATAAAAGCAAGTGTCGGTTTTGTTTGAGGTAAAGTTTTGATGTTTTGAAAAGGCTAGAAACAGGTGAAAACGTGAATAAAATACCGTTAGGTCTAAACGAAGGGCGGTCTACAGTTCTCGGATGGAAGGACAAGAAATCGGAAATTGAATCATGGTGTTTGAAAAGGATGTGTGCAGAATCCCTTAAGGAGAGAAAAAGAATGACATGTGCTGGGTACGAAAAAATAATCGAAACACTTTTTATCAGTTTCATTGACAGTATGTGTTAATAACTGTTAAATTTAAAATTTTTATGTGAAACAAACGTCTATTTATTAAAACCCATACATTAATCCTTGCATTCTGTATAACTATTGTATTTGGATAATCTAATAGAACTCCGATCCAATGCAATATTTTGTTCCACTGGAAATTCGACTTTTTTGGCGCTATCTATTGGGGAAACGAAGGAAGCTGGTTGGAAACACCAATGCTTGCAATGCTTTCTCCCTAGCGCTACCTCGCGGCGGGATCATGTACTATTTTCGCGAACACCTTTTTTCTGGCACACAACCCCCGTATGGATGCAAGATCTATTTATTATTCATGATCTATGGTATAACTAGACAACCCCGAAACTCGACACCCTTATTGTCCAAATTGTATCGAGTTATCGAGGTTTTCCCTTTCGGAGCGACAAAGTAATGCTTTCCTCCCTCAACCTTTTGCGCTCCATAGGCCAACTCAATCCGACATCGCTAATTTGCCGTTGTTGGACTCATTCCGACACACATTTTAATATGATTTCTATGTTTTAAACTAGTGTAGAATCTGTGGTTTTCGGTCTAATGAGACTTCAATGTTGTTAAAACAGTTTAGAAGTTAGTGACAGATTATATTGGTGGTGGAATATATTTTATATCTCTCTGAAGTCGAGCAGCTGTTTGCCAGTCAAGATCGAGAAATGCAACTAGCATCGTCTGTTGTCTTGTAACTTTTGTTTATGTTTTTTCAAGTATTGTTTTTTTATTATACTTTATTATTTTGCAGTTTTGTAAAGCTCTTTTGTGCAAATTTTGTTTATGTAAATAATGTAGTAATCTTGTTTTTGTTTTATTTTGTGTTGAGAAATGGCAACTTTTTAAACTATAAGTTAACCTCTTGGTTAGTAATGCCGCATGTTCTGCGGCAGCCATTCGACGCGCCAATAAAAGTAACAACGCAACGTATGCGTTTTGATATTTGTATTTAGTTAGGAAAGTCACAACCTTTGCGGCTTGGTTAATTTTAGATAAGATGTATTCTGCGATCTGTTGGCTGCAATATAAAACATCTATCTTAGTTCTAGTTGATTCTGATAGGGTGCGCGAACATTCCCTATCAGTTAATTTATAATTTTGCCTGGTTGTTTCCAACATAGTCATTGCATAACCTAAGTTCGCAAACGAGTTTGGCTTGTGTTGTTTATACTTTTGTTTAGATAATGGCTAATCGTAAAAACCTTAGCATTGATGATATTTGTGAATATTTTATGGATTCCGGGAGTGAGGATGAAAGTATTAGTGAAAAATCTGAATTGAATTTTAGTGAAATAAACAATGGTGTTTCAAATATTTATTCAGATCCGAGTGACTAAATTTGAAATTATGTGATTATAAATAATTATTCCTAACTTTTTTAGCTCCTAATTCATAATTTTATATAATAGGGACAATATAAAAACAAATTAGACAAAAAAGAAATACATAAAAAAACTCACTAATTTGGTTTATGGAGCTAAAGCGAAAACCCACTAACCAACAGGTTAAGATGGTTATGTATCATTATTTCACAAAAATGTTATTGTTAAAATACATTTTTGAATAAATATAAATACAATTGACATATTTACTGTAAAAACTATTTTCAAAGATCTTATCACAAGTTTAAAATTAGTTGAGTATTTTTTGTGAGTCACACTTAACCCTAAGAATCAAAACTTAAAAAGAACAATGAGAAAATAAATATATACTTTTTTAACTCTAAATGTGTGGTAGCCCATAGCTTAGTGCTTAAAGGGTTAGTATTTCATGAAGGTACGTAAATGGTACACAAAATTGTTTAACACCTAGTGAGTGAAAATTAACAAAACCCAAACCAAAATATTAACGTCTAATTTCGAAACTTCTATTCAATAGAAGCAATCCCCAATCAAACTTATTATAACACTTCAAGAAAACTCCTTCAAATCTAAATCACTTACCCAAATAACTGTATTTATCCACAGGAGCTTCATTCTCCAACAGAGGGCCATAGTAATATGCCTTGTCTCGGCTCAAATAGTCATCGTCAACACTAAACACAAAAACTGTTCCTTTCCAAGTATAAGGACCGGGTGTTCCTATCAGTGCGGTGTCGTCTTTGAGCAGCATGCCACTGGTACCGGCCTGGCAGTATCCGTATTGTTCGTGCGCCCTAAAACACAGATTAAACGTTAAACACTAACAACAATTACCACCTGTATTAACAAAATTTTAAAATGTTGGCCAAGGAATATTTGTTGCAAGGCAGATAGATTTGTTTATAGCACAATGAAATTCTTATAAATACAGATGGAAACAATTAATTTACATTATAAACAGTGGCGGTTCATAGTTAAAACTTGATAAAACGTTAAAGTAATAAAATTTAACATTTTTACTTACTTTAACCTATTCATTTCTTTGAATCCTACTTCCTACACAACCTATGTCATTGTCGAAGACGAAAATTTCAGATGATAATAACATAACACAAAACACATAAAGTATAAACACGTAATATTCACCATTAAAGGGTCATTAAATAATTAAAATGTGTAACAGAAGGTTACAAAAATAAAAATATAAAAATATAAACTGTTAAAAAAAATGGGTTCAGAAAATTGCAAAAAATAAAAAAAATATGTCCGAATTAAATAAAATGCTATATGTGGATTATTATCATTCACTTCTCCTTTACTTCATTTATTTATTTACCATTTAAAAGAAATCGTCGCTCATTTATAACTCAAGTATCATCAATAACACTCCTTACTCTTTAACCTCAAAACAAAAATTATACATCATGCATCTCACCTTCAATCCACCGTAGAACTCCACCTTACACCTTAACATCAACGTACAACTTAAATCACCTTACACCTTAACATCTCATTTATAAGAACCTTAAAAATCACCTTCATTCGACTCTTGTATTTAAAAAAAATTAACAATCCACATATAACTTTCTCTTTGCTCCTTTTAGCATTTATGTACTTGTAATTACTATTAATAATGTACTATTTTAACTTTACTTTCTCAGGTTATGGGACTTGACTGTAAAGAACTTGCTGGTGAATATGCGTGGTTAAATAAAGGAATCTAAGACATTGTGGCGGAACAACTAATCCTTTACTCAAACATTATAGAGAAATAATTATTTACAAGGAAATACATTATCATCATAAGACAAACAAATCACTTTAACAAAAATTTGTACTAAATATTGTCAACCCTATCTTAGATGTATGACGCAATAGAATTAAAGTGAAGCTATTTCTTAAAATGATTAAAATTTTTAATTTGCAGACTGAAAAACTTATACCCTAAGTTTAGTATACCCTAAGTAGTATGGCCATTACTACTCACGGAATCGTTTGAATCGATGATTTTACCTAGGATTTTCACTCTGATTGCACTTTCTGTTTAATACACTTAGTTCACGATGCGTAGTTAAATAAGTCACATGGTCGAAAATTTTAAATTCATTTCTCGTCGAAGAAACACTGTCAATTTCACTGCCGAAGCTCACCTCAACGCAGGAACACTCCCATTTCAAATTTATACACCTTTCATCATTCTACTATCAAAAAAAACTACATTTTTGTGAGAAAACTTATTTGTTGCACTTTACTTAACGTGCCTTCAGTACGCCATATTAACTGGTCTCTCTTTGGTATAGGAAGCAGTACACGGCCTCCGTATCAGAATAACTTCTTTGCCTGCTATAATCAAATCTATGTTCGTCCTGCGTTCCGACATGTATGCCGATATTATGACGTGCTTTTTATATATGATTTCTTTTGTTTGACTTAACTGTTTTTAATTCTGTCGATGGAAATTTACTCAAATGTTTGTTACGCAATCATTCACCTGTCTCTTCAATTATTCACTCCAACCGCACCACTGTTTTTAATGTCAATAACCTTTATATAGTTTATATACTTTATATACCTTTACTGATTGATACATTTTAAGTCTGCTTTTTTACTTTATTTATTAATAGTCTGCTTATTCTTTACTTTATTTATTTAAATGATTTTACTTTAACTATTTTACGTCACAAAAGAATTTATATATGTATATAAAAATTATAAATGTTTATCATTATATATTGCGTCTTTCATTTTAATCAGACCAAACCGCTATGCTTTTAGTCATTATGGGTATTATTAGTTTATGATCATCATATAATATCTCTGTTACATGGCTGTAAGTGTTACAAATGGGACATAGCTTTCCACACAAGTACTTGCGGGTCATCTCGAATGCAACCGCATACGCGAGCTACCAATGATTATAAATGATTTTTAATTGTACTTCACTGCTTATTGCTTAATTTCGAAATAAACTCGTAAAATATTCATTTATAATAAACTTTGCTTATAATTTCTGTCTTGATTGTATTTCATTTAAAGGATTTACAATGTAGGCCTATTACATAATTTTAAATCCAATTATAGTGGAGTGCACTCAAACTATTTCAAATAGAAATCTGTAATTTCCTTTGATCCGATTTCGAACATATGCCAAACATCATAGATCGTTGAAAACACACAGTTTTGGAAACCCATTTGTTTATAAAAAAAGCAGTCCAGACTGATTCATAATCAAGTTACAGCTAAAACTATGACAGCTAGAGCCATCAAATTTGCACAGTATCTTCATACCACTATGTAGAAGTGCACTAAAAACAGATTTTGCAAAATATCGATTTTATGGGTTGAAAATTGTCAAAATAAAGGGGTTCAATCCCAGCCCTATAACAGATAAAACAGCTGATTTGAACCACGAGTCATCGCGGAGGTTGGTGAGCAAAGCGAGCAGGAAGCTCAGCCCTTTAGTATATATATACTACTTACATATTCGTTGGTTTGCCCCGGCAAGGTTCCCAGCTTTCGTCGTAGTCTAAGCGTTGAGTCAAAGTGTAACATAAGCCTTGGCCCCATTGGAAGTCTTCTCCTTTCCTTATGTACCGATGAGCACACACCTGTAAAAATGTGAATTATTCAGTAGGTCGGCAGCTGTTGTTCCACTCCTATTAACTGGGCGCCCTGTTTCCCTATCAGCTCCATTTAATTCTGAGCAAAAATTGCATACTGTATTTAATTTGTTTACTCCAAAAAAATTATTTCTCTCATTTATAAAAGGCTGATTTTATTTTTAGTTTCTTCTATGACTAAAGTATAGATTGGTATTAAATAAAACATATATTTTTATTTTCATTTATTGGAAGAAATACAAATTCGTAACCAAAAACCGGAAATAACAAGAATTTTGGACATATTTTGAACTGAAAGAAGAACGTTTGTTGTTTATTTTCTGATGGCTATATCCTTACAAACAAAAGAAAATAATACCGGTACATTTGAGTTTTTATGAAAAAAATTTGTTTTGACACCAACTTCTACAAAATTGCCTCAACTATTTATTTTATTGCTTAGCAATACAGCATTATTTAGGTCAAAACTAGTAAGTAAAGCTTTTTTCAAAACTTATTGGTAATATTGTAATACATGTGAGTTTCAGGGTTTTTAAACATTAAAATAGTAGTATAACGTAAAAAGGGTCATAAGGTAAATTTTGGACATTAGCCTAATTTAAAGGATTTAGTTATTTCATAATATTAATGAACATAGAAATTCAAAGGGAAATGCAGACATTAATTAGTAATTCAGATTGAATCAAAAACAATATTAACTTCATATTTAAATTCACTTTTGTTTAAATATTTAAATTATGTTTCACGATGTGTCAAACTATGAAAAACAGTTAAAATGTATTGGAGAGTTTGAAGTTATGGTCCACTAAGTTTTTAGACAGTGATGAATAAATATCGAAAGACGATTCCAGACATTGTAAGAAATAAACTTGACAGATTATGTTGAGAGCCTGTGTAATCCATCTATGATAGAGACAGAAATTTTGTCCTGAAATGTTGGTACTTAGCGTTACTAGTCGTAGGGGAACATATTTACGGTCCCTTGGAAAACAGCTTCTCATTGGTAGCCTGGAGATAGCTTCTCATTGGTTTTCTGGTTTTGATGACGTCAGATGGTGTGATCGAAAGGAGAACAAGGAAGAAGGAGTTTTGAGCGTCCCACTTGCATCAGTTTTTGAGTACAGTATAGACGTGTTCTGCGGCTAGTCCAACAAAATGTTTTAACAAGTGCTTTTTTGCGGTAGTTAAAGTTGAACTACCGTTTAAAAATGTTTAAGGAGGAGTAAAGACAGTGCTGTGTATTGTTCACTAGCGAGAATGTAAGAATTGCTTGTGAATTGTTATAAAATCATCAACTTCGAAAGTTAGCGTGCACGTGAGGCATGGCTTCCAACTATTTTCATAAAGATTTTACAACAAGTGCAACGAAAGTATAAGTGAATCAGAATCTACGTGGCCAAAGTGCGACGAACTAAAGAATTAATGGGGTTTTTCTATTTTAATTGAATTCATATGTGTTATAAGTTTTTTCTCTTTGTAAATTCATATCTATCTTTTTAAAGTGCACTATAAAACAACACGATCGTAAGTAATAAACTAATTTGGCTAAGTCTGCATTTGAATAATTTATCAATATAAGTTTTTGTATATCTAAGGTAAAATTATTAATAATGAATTTGTGTGTTTGAGTGTGTGATTGAAAAAATTAAAACAATGAGTTGCCAACTACAAATAATAATTGATGTATGTGCTTTTTCAATTTAGAATGTTTCAGTAAAATAATAATGTCAACCACTATGAGTTTTTAATTTGAGTATTATCCCTTCCAGTAGTACTTTGTGGTAACGAACCTTGTTTAAATCATAAATTCAGTTTTTTAGTTTTCTTTGTAAGTGTAATTCAAAATGGCTGCAGGTTTTGGTGATCACGAGACAATCTGGAGGGAATGTGCGCATGTGACAAACATGGCGGCTGATCCTTCAGACGAGTCCATTTGTGATCAAGGAACTGTAGTCACAGATATGAAAAGTTATGTGTAACAGATATTTAATGACCAACTGTTGAGTAACAGATGTGATCAAAACATAACCTAACTTCAATTTTAGGGTTATGTTTGTTTATTTTCATTGGGTATAAGGTGTTGTAATATTTTGAAATGGTAATTTAATTAACTAAATAAGTAAATGGATTGAAGATAGGAAATAATAAATAGTTGTTACACAGTAAAGGTATTTTTTTTATTTTAAAAATAACTTAGAAATATTTTTGTCAAAATTAAATTTTTATTTTTCATTTTTTTTTGTTTTCTATTAATAAATTGTTTGTAAACGGCTTGCACAGCAGAGCACGTTACAATATTGGAATCACTCGGGTTCGAAACCAAAGTTCCGTCGTCACTCCCGCCATTTTGTAACAAACTGCCATCGTCATAGTTCATTTTAAACAAATAAAAGAGCACTGTGGCGACAAAATCACACTGATTCGAATAAAAACCCTGAACCACAAAACAAGGAACAAAATCAATAACTAAACAACTAAATTGTAAGTTATGAAAATACGTTACCCTTATGTACATTTCGATGACATGGTCTTCATCCTCAGAGGGTTTTAACACTACTCACTCTCTGAGGATGATGTTAAAACCCTCTGAGGGAGTAGTGTTAAAACCCTCTGAGGATGATGACCATGTCATCGAAATGTACATAAGGGTAACGTATTAAACATAACTTACAATATAGTTGTTTAGTTATTGTTTTTGTTCCTTGTTTTGTGGTTCGGGGTTTTTATTAAAATCAGTTTGGTAGTTCATTTTATTTCTCAACAATAATTATTGTAAAAAGAAGAATACTAAAACATAACTAAACATATTGTGTGTGAAATTACACACAATAACCTAGTACAACAAAACTAAACAACGCATAAGCTCATTAAAACACTGCGTAGTAAGTATTGACCAAACAACGCTTTTTATAGAGCGGCCAAAGATGGCAAACATTATATTTTCTAAGATGAATTTACCAAAGAAACTGAACTCAAACAATTCTGAGAAAATTCTACAGATAGCAGCACTTATAAAACATCAACCTTAGTGGTCTTCAAAGTAACTATGTCCGTACAAATACAATCATAGAACGTTGTCATAGAAACGTCGGGGCCAGCCCAACATTGGAGTTTGTGCGGCCTAGTTGCGTGCCCCAACACTTTAGCGGAAAGGGTTAAGCAAATTCAGTATACTAAAGACCAAAATAAACTGCAACTTTTTCTAGAATAGAAAGTACAAAAATCACTTTTGTCCCGATTTTCCAATTTCCCTTCAAAATGGCACCCATTTAAATGAGAATAACTTTAAATAGTAATTAGTTTTAAAGAACGTGAAGAGTAAATTGTTGTAGCCATGCAAACTTAATTGGCCATGCAAATTAATGATTGCCTACAGATTGTTCCTGAGGATGCATTCAACACTGCTATACTGTTACCCAAAGCCGTAGCCAGGAAAACTTTCGGGGGGGGGGGGGGGGGGGGGGCAAGTCAGGCCAGAGGATTTGAATTTAACCCAACAACGGCCACGGTTAAAGCTAAAATTGGCCAGCCCGTTTTTAGCGTTTTGCAAGCATATTTTTAAAAATTCGCCAAAAATAGTAAATGAACCCCAATCCAAATGTGTTCAATAGCTTTTTTGTAGAAGAAACTTCAAAGAATTCAAATATGCCACTAAAAATTAGTTTATTTTGAAATTGTAAAAGTTATTAGCTCAAGAAACAAAAAATGTTCAGTAACGAAAGGAAAAAGTTCAACTTTAGACCTACATAAAAAATAGTAAACGTGGAGTAAATAGTAAACAGTAAGCGTAAAAAAGTTTCGTAATTTAGTTCTAAATAGAACTGTATAAAAACATTTATCAATTTCAAATTTTTTATTTTGAAAAAAACCGTTTTTATGTTTCAAGTACACAACTGGTATTTACCTAGGCCTAGATTGTAACGTGCTTTACTAATATATGCTTTGACCAAAAATGAAATATTATTATAAGAAAGTGGTAGAGGATAAATCAAAGAAAAGAACGGTGTACTTGTCTTTCCTTAGTTCACAAAAGTGTTTGAGTTACATTCGTTTGAATAACAAAAATACATCAGTGGAATAAAAACTCCCGAGCTAACACGTGCATGTAGGTCGGACCACTTGAATAGCGTGGGAACGAACGCCCGAGGCGATCTCAGAACAACGTAACTTTCCACTGCTGTCTAGACAATCACAAAACCGGTTTTATCCGGTTTACTTGGCACCATTAGAAACTACAGACTTTCGTCTACAAAATGGTGTGAAGCAATCTGTCAAAACATTGGGCGTTGCCTTCTAAATAATCGTTTACAACATGGCCTGTTTATCGGTTGAGAGACTGTCCAATCGCAAGGGTTTACAGTAACTCTTGTCTGAAACAGTAAATGTACTGTGAAATCTGATTGGAAGACACCAACAGAAAGATGATATCTCGACGAATCCAACGGTATGGTTAGAAATGCCAAAGAAACATTATTGTAGATGGTGGGGAACGTTGCAAGAGTGGGAAATAACAGTACAATTGTATGCAGTTTGGCGCGCGGAAACAGCTGTAGCCTGATATGCATATTTTAAAACGATGATTACGTATGCAAATATACGTTTTACGAAAAAGTTGTAAATACAAAAATTTAAGTTTAATTCATTTCCTTTCCAATGGTGCCAGTTTTATTACGATTGGATAATTTTAAGTGGGTTAAATTATCGTTTATGCAAATATATGCAAATTTATGCAAATGTGTGAAGTTGTTGCGTTTGCGCCGTGAAACCTGGTGTTGTGGTGTCGTATGGCCGCTAGTAGGTTAAACCCTTGAACACTATGAGGAGCGGCCGACGCACAGTGCATGCACGCCAACCCCGTATTGGGAGAATTTTCAATACCCAGAGCATTGCGTGCTTCGTAAACCAATCCCTATATTAAGAGTGTTTTCAATACACAGAGCATTGCGAGTTTCGCACACCAAACCCCGTATTGGGAGTATTTTCAATACACAATGCATTGCATGTTTTGTTAGAGTAAAGTATTTTTGTTGAACTTTCATAGTTTTCTTATTTAATAGATCAGATCCAGCTCACAAGAGAGCAAGTCTGTTACCTACTGCATCCATGTGTATTGTACGTTGTATTTTAATCAAGTAAATCTAAATATCAGTATGCATGCAACACTTTTTAAACCTAGTATTAATTTTTCTAGGAAAAAGTTCAACTTTAGGCCTACATATTGAGTAAGGTAGTAAACATTTTTTGTAATTTTTTTCATACGCGTAAAAAAGTTTCGTAATTTAGTTCTAAATAGAACTGTATAAAAACATTCAACAATTTCAAATTTCTTATTTTGTAAACACCAGTTTTTATGTTCCTACTACAAGACTGCTAACAAAACTGTGCAAAGTTTTGAAACGTAATTTAGGAATATATGATTTGCCCAAAAATGAAATATTATAACAAAGTGCAGAGAATAAATCAAAGAATTGAATTGTACACTTTTAAATTATCTTTTCATAAAAGTGTTTGACTTAGAATTATTTGAATAACAAAAGTGAGGTCACATATGCAAACTTCCCATTCATGCTTGGTATACAACGGTGGGCTATGACGCTCTACAGGGAAAAACCGTTAATTTGAAATTACAGCCTTGGTTTGAGAATGTCAAAAGGCAGTCTTTCCCACGCTCATAGACAACAAACCTTTCGAGCAAAACATATTTGGTTCACAGGAAATGTTAGCTTGAAGCATTCTCTACACAATCATATCAAAATATGTCTAAAAATAGTCTGGGATAACACAGGTTTCACGTGTAATAAGTAAGGCTGTTTATTGGTTGGAAAACTGACCAATTGCAAGGGTCTATAAACTTCTCCATAACTTCCCACCTATTTGTCCGATTTTTGATTTAATGGAAGTTTTAGATAGGAGAAATTGTGATGAATCCATCGATATATAGGTTTAACTAAGAAAACCTACTGGACGGGCTGTAGGGAGGGACATAGAAACTGGAAATTAACGGTCATTTCGGCGTATTTCATTCGCGTGACATTTGCTTTTAGAAAACTCAAAACTAAAATGATGATTACATATGTAAATATACGCTTTAGAAAGAAATTGTAAATACAAAAATTAAAGTTTGAAACATTACCTTTCCAATGGTGTTTGTCTTTTTGAGATTGGAAGATTTTTAGTGGGTCAAATATTCGATACATTCACGCGTTGCAAATGTGTTGTCGTAGCCAGGAGTGATCGCACTAAACGTTAAAGTTTTATCGATTAATTAATGTGAGATAAAATACATGAAAAAGTTAGTAAGCGAGGAAAATTTTTATTTTTTGGTCAGAGACAAAGTTGTAGATAAATAGTTGAACCCTAAGAATGTATTTACCTTTTCTGTCTAAGACGAGTAGTTTTGTCACAGTGACAGGTTGAACACAACTAATAATGTTAACATGTTTACGCTGCACACGGCGTAACTCTACGCTGTCCCGACACTGGCTACTGAGTTATTGTGTCAAATAACTTCTAATATTATCATATTAAAATATAGATTTGATTAAATAATAGTAACACTAAACATGAATGGCAAATTTTAACTTCATTAATATGTAATTACTTTACTTCGTTAATAATTAATTTTTTTAGAGTAATATGCAAAATCCTTTATTTGTACGGAATATTAGTCATTATTTGACCTTTCCACGTTAACATAATATGTTGTGCATTTTAAAAATAATTTATGCATCAATTATTATTTTGTTTTTTAATTTATTTGTAAAATTATATTTCGCTAATAAGGTTATAAGGAGATAAATAAAACCAATCAATGGATACAAATACATTTACTGGCCCTTCAAAAACAAAATTGTTTTACACAAACTGTTCCTTATTTTTGTTTTATGAATGTTTTGGTTGAACACTTTTGAATAGTGATGTAGTCTAAGGCTAACAACAGACGAGACACCGGTGTACGGGACACTAAATGTACTATCAATTAAATGTGTGTCAACAGACGAGACACTGAGTAGCGCGCTACCAGATTCTGTGGCTCTACGGTGTCTCTCCCCGCGAGAAGCTGGGACACCGGACAGTGTCCCGTACATTGGTGTCTCGTCTGTTGTTAGCCTAATATTGAAATATTTGGTACAGTGGAACATCAAAAAGTGCACGGCACTCCAGTGCGGTGTGGAGGGGGGTATCAAGGTCGCCGCCATATTTATCCAGCAGCTTGCCTCACCGGCAGACTATAACGCTCCCTCCATCTTATTTAAATACTCTGTGATTTAAACTTGTTTAAATAGCCGTCATTTTTAAACAAACTGTTGTAACAAGTTGATTGTTTTTTCAAACTATGTCTTTCTACATCTGTGAGTACAAAATTTCAACTCAATTGGTTAACCGTTCTAGAGATAACAAATTTATTTACTAAAAAAAAAAGGCGGCTAAATGGAAACCACAGCATTTTAGGACCTATGATTATTAGTTTACGTTTTTTACACACCCTGTGGCAGCGTTTCAAGAATAACTTTGGCGGGGTAAGAAATCCTACCTTGGTCTGGGTAATTCAATTCAAACATTGGTTGTTTCATATAAAAATCTAATGATGTCTGTCTGTGTGTGTGTTACTCAATAACGTAAAAATTACCGGATGGATTTGAATGAAATTTGGCACACATATAGATCATAACCTGGAATGAAACATGGGCTAGAATTCATTTAGATTTAAGGGTTGAAACAACCCCTAAAACAATAAATATTTATTATTATACTTCCATTAAGACTAGCAAGCTGGAAATTTGTACATTTATTTCTTACGTAACAATCCCTAAAACAATACAAATTAATTATCATTCTTCCCATTAAGCTATGCGGCGGATTTTTGGATAATGTGCGAAGCCTGCTAGTGTTGCAATAATAATAAAATAGCTATCAATGTTAACTGTGGATATTTTGTAATTGGTATAAAAATGAATGAGGTGTGTTTACATTACAGCTAGTATGTTTCAAGGAATTCTGATAACACTTGGCTTGCTATCTTACAAAATGAATCACAGGCTAGTCCTTGAAGCAAAACAAGATAACACTCTCTTCCAGCTAAACATTGCGACGTAGGTTGCTTCATTAGCACTAACAATGCAAACTAATTATTCTTTATAGCCAATATTAGAGAGAACAATGCTGTCATTGCTTCGTACAATTAACATTACTTATTATGCACCAGTTATTAGCAGTGCACTTATATAAAGAGCAGTGCCCATAGCCCAAAGAAAATATAGAATTCAGTAATCAAAACACTATTAGATAACTTATCACCAAAATTTAGCAATCAAACTAAAAACTGTATTTACAGTAGCCTATAAAATGTGAATGTACACTGGCGAGTCAGAGACACTAAACACAAAAATAACGCACATTTACGTAAATAGTTAAATCGAAAATACACAAAAAATTTGTTTGAAAATGATAAATTCAAAAAACTTCAAATGGAAGAACTCTTTTGCTGATTTGAGGGTTGCTGAACTAACCCAAGAGTTGAAGGTAAGAACAGGGCCGGATTTCCCAATAGGCCCGGGCCTATGGGCGCAAGCTATAAGGGGGCGCACGGCCGAGAGAAAAAAAATATTTTAAAAAATATCTAGAAATAAAAATAAATAGCCATAACTTAACATATTTTTTTGAATTGATTACAAAAACTCGTTCTGATTTTGAAGTTCATTAGAACAAATAATTGTTGGTAAAGTTAAACTATTTTTCAACATTACGCATCAACTTCGTTACAACATTGATCTCAAACACGGGAGAACTATGTTTTTGTGCCACGTTATCAACATACTTCATGTAAGCTGTCTTTCTGAGATTAAACCTATTTTATAATGCATTACAGAGTTTTTTTATTTATTTGCCCAAATGTCTAAATTGAACAAAACCTAAGTTATTAATATTAACATAGCAATGGCCATGCTTTGTTGCGGGAATGCTCTGCGGATCGTTTTGTTTCAATCCCACAAACGTGAGCTCACTATTTAATACATAAAATTACTAAAAGTGTTTTAAGACGGCATTTTGTTAAGACCAGAATCAAGTAAATTACTCAAACAACTTGCAATGGTAAAATTGCATCGTGGAGTGGTGTTTAAGCAATTAACATATTGGCCTGATATAATTTTTTAATAAAGGTTTTTGGGGAAGTAACTTTAACCAGACTAGGGGGCGGAAAAAAATATTGGGCCTAGGGGCGCCAAAATGCTAAATCCGGCCCTGGGTAAGAAGATTGTGTTTAATTAGATTTTTGTGTACAGTACTTTAACCCTCGTACTGCCAGACGAGTAGTCTCAGCACTTGGCCTAGGTCTCACACTACTCAATTGACAACTCTACTTTGTATTGTATATTTCACCCACTAAACATCATCCAATCTCAATAAAACAAAAACCGTTGGAAAGGAAATGTATTAAACTTTCATTTTTATATTTACAAATTTGTTCAAAAACGTATATTTACATATGTAATCATCGTTTTAAAATCGTACTTTTCTGTAAACCTATTGCCGCGCGTTAAACACAAAGAATTTATACTCTACATTGTCACTTCTCTAAAGCTCAATGGCGCTCACAGAAATATTTTGACCAATACTATAATACACCATTGGATTCGTCAAGATTTTAACTTTCTAAAACTGCCTTCCAATCAGACAGACATCGCTCTTACAGTCCCGAAAATACGAAGGTTTCTGTAAACCCTTGCAATTGGACAGATTTCAACCAATAAAACAGCACATTTTGCATTCGAGATATCTCTTACAATTCAAATTATCTGAATAGTCTTGTTTATATCTATTTATAGACCAAAGTTCAATCCTTCATTTGGTGTAAAGCAAACCATATTTACTCTAACGGTTTTGTTCGTACAGTGCTGAGAAATTCAAAACTCGACTTTCTCACGCTCCCGAAGTGGCACTTCCAACAATTTTTCACACAGAACGTTGTATAGGATGCGCCCATGAGTTGTTTAATTCGTTTCATCTAATTTTGTGATTCAAGTAAAACTAAGTCAAATACTTTTATGAAATAATAACTTACAAGTATACAGTTCAATCCTTTGATTTATTCTCTACACATTCTTATAATAATATTTAATATTCCTAAATTACTATTCAAACTAGGCCTAATTTTGTTGGGAGTCTTGTAGTAGGAACATAAAAACTGGTGTTTTCAAAATAAGAAATTTGAAATTGATAAATATATTTATACAGTTCTATTCAGAACTAAATTATGAAACTTGTTTATGTTTTTGAAAAAAATTTAAAAAAAATGTTTACTACTTTTTAAGTAGGCCTAAAGTTGAACTTTTTCCTTTCGTTACCGAACATTTTTGTTTCTTGAGCTAACTTTGTAAATTTCACATCAATCATTTTTTACTGGCTTATATGAATTCTTTGAACCTTTCTCTACAAAAAAGCTATGGAACACTTTTGAATTGGTTTATAATTGCTATATTTGGCGAATTTTTGAAAATATGCTTGCACACACACCGAAATGGCTCGGTGTTCCAAAAACATTAGCACCAACAGTTCTAGGGTTAAGAAAGGTGGAAAGATTGTTTACTTTAATTTGTTTTCAACTTCTTTAGAATAGCAGTCACGTAATGTTCTGAATAGGCAGCCATGCTAACTTGGTCATCTGTCATTTTCTGTGTGTGTGCCTGGTGACAGTGTTTGCTTTCATTTAAATTTGTGTCAGGGGTCAACCTTAGGGTCAAACGATGAATAAGGAATACTGACTACAAGTTCATTGCCGCTTGCATGAAGCAATCCGAAACAGCCGCCCATATTTGTGTTGAATCAATTCATGGCATCAAGATAAGGCAGTGTGACTTTTTTCTGTTCCCAAAAAGAGAAAATTTAAGGGCCATCGTTTTGCTTTATAAAAAAAAATAGATGAGATTAATACTGCAACGCTCAGAGAGCTAAACGATATCCCAAAAATCAAATTCCAGATCGAATTCAACAAATATTTTAGGAATTGGAAGAAGGGCTGGCATACGTGTATAGAGGAGACTATTTTGAAGGGAATAACAATGATGAAGACAAATAAATAAAACTAGCTTGGCCCTGGGGATTTTTTCTCAAGTTAGGAGTAGTGTAACTTATTGTTACAAGATGTAAAAACATTTCTAAGTATAATGTGTAAAAAAAAATGAGGTTCGGTAAAAGTTTCAAGAATAAAAAAAATATATTTTTAAATCAAAAATAAAATGCTATATGTGGATTATTCAACAATTATTAATATCTCTCCTTCATCTCTTTCATTTATTCACCTTATCACCAGAAGTCGTCGCTCATAAAATACCTTAAATCATTTAAAACACCTCTTAGGCCTATTGCCTTACTTCCATAATAAAATCACCATTTACCTAAACTCACCACATCATCTCTCACCTAACTTCAACGTAGAATTATACCTTATACTCCTCCTTACTTCAATTCACCTTATTTTCAAAACCTTAAAATCACCTTCACTTAACTCCCATAATAATAATTAAAAAAAAATAATAATCATAGTATTTGTAATAATCCACATATAACCTCATTTATGCTCTATTAGCATATATCTATTCATAATTATCAATTACTGTAAAAATATTTATTAATTAATTTAATTTCCTCAGGGGTGGAAACCTGGCTGTTAAAGTACAAGCTAGTTGGATGTTCGTGGCTGAATAAAGAAATTCAAGACATTGTGGCAACAACTATTTGTTTACTCGAACATGATTAGAAATGAATATTTACAACAACAAAAAAAATATCAACGTCATAAAACAATTATACAAACAAATCTATCAACTATTTACAATTACACAAAGTTTTGTCAGCCATAGTTCAAGATATGACGCAATAGAAATCAAAGAAAGTTACTTTTTAGAATAATTGAAATTTTTATATCTGCAGACTAAAAAATATGTCCTATGGCCATTATTACTTACTGCGTTACTCGTTGCACTGTTTTTTACCTAGGATTTTTCGTCGTTAACACAATTTACACAAAGTACCTTGAAGCATATCGCGCGTTTTTTGTCAAAGCACATGGTCAACTTATAAATCCAAATATCACATAATTCACACCATCCATTTTGATTTTCAAGCTTACACCAACTCCAGAGTATCTTTTCTTCAATTTACGACAACACTCGTCGCCATCTCAAGAGAAAAACTACATTTTTCATGAATTTCTCATCACCGGCCTTTAACAACACACACTGACTGTTACGCCATCTTGTTGGTTCTTTTTGTTGGAACGTTGTTCTACGTACCTCTATTAGAACGTTGCATGCCAAAAGTCACGTACGCCTTTTTGTGCTAAGCCTTCCGTATCTCGATATATACGCTGATGTTGTAATTCGTTATACAAGTGTTTATTATTTTCTTTTTATATGTGCTTGTTCTTTAACGTTAACTGTTCTTTAATTGTTCATTGTGCAATCACTTATTTGTCCTTCTCAACCACTCGCTTTACAATACGCACTTATTTTCGACTGTCAACAACTGTTTTTATAATTCATACACATTATATATGTTCATACATTAATATATCTTTTGAGTCTGCTTTTATATTACCTACTTTTATAGTCTGCTTTTTATTTTTTATTTATTAAAAATGATTCTACTGTAATTATTTTGCGTCATTAAGAAATTTTTATATATATAAAAATTATAAATGGTTATTGTTATATATGTATTGCGTCATTTTATTTATTTAGACCAAACCTCTGTGCTTTTAGACACTATGGGAAACTGCTGATTTATTTTTCATCGTGTAGATTCTCTGTTACATGGCTGTTAGTGTTACAGTAGCCTTATTTACTACCTGATTTAATTAAGTAAATTATGTTTATTTATTTCCGTTGGTTTAATTTGATTCATTTGTGTGAAAGATTACACTTGCATATAATAGAATGTAAACAATCTAACTAACAGCTGTCATGTTAATTAAAACAGATTGTTAATAGATGGTGCCTTTTATTAGGAATCACTAGGGGCTCTGCCCCTGGACGCTTCGCGTCCCAACCTCGTCTCAGATGGACGCTTCGCTTCGCTCGCACTTGGAAAACTCTCTAAAGGCTCTCGCTAATCTTTGGCTCGTTTGTACCTGGGTGAACGAGCATCATTCAGTATTTTCAACATCTGGATTGAATCTATAATGTATCTATTCGAATATTTAGTGACTTTGAAAGTGAACGGTGGTATAAAAAGAAGTTCAGATTTTTAAATTTTATGCTCATTTTTCAGACTTTATGAGCGTTTTTGAAGACATAAGACCTAGCGCATTCAATTCCTGACGTCAAATAACCCCTGTATGCAAATTTTCAACAAGATTGTTAGAGCCGTTTTCGACATCCGCGACAGATACAAAGATACAAGAATTGCTCGTTTAAAGTAATAGGATACAAACTTTCATATGAAAGCATTTTAATCAAATTTTTGAAGTGAAAACTTCTTACGGCACATTTTGCGCGGATATGTGAACGAAATCTCGCGCATTGTACCTACCGTACCACAATCGAATCACGATATAAATACATGCATGCTACCAACAAAATGGACATTGTGCTTCCTCATTTCACAAGTTGAAAACAGTTTACTTGGTAGTGTTAAAATAATCAAATTTCAGATTAAACCAATACGACCAACGATTTATGTTCATTACAGTTTTCACTTCTGTCGGCAGTCCCGCGATTGCTTTCTTAAATTTGTTTAACGAAAACATAAATTTTAAGCTATTTGTCGTCAATAGCGGGAAACATAAGCTTTAAAATGATGTTTGAATCATTATATTGATGAAGAATTAAGGGAGTTGTGGCATTGCCACACAAAAACACCTTTGAGGAATAATATACAGGGTGCCCCCAACTCTCTGGACCCCTTTTGTGGATATGTTCCTGGGATCCAGACGAACATATTTCACAATATAAACATGGGTCTATGGTACTTATTTTTTCGTCTGTCTGTCTTATAGACGAATAATAATAATACTAATAATAGCTCATAATAACATTTTAAATATTTTGTTTCTAGAGTAATTCTAGGTATTGTTGACAACTACCAATACATATTTACTTTTGTTCCGTGTAATTTTTTTGTAAAGTTAGCGGTTTTTGAGATATTTGACATTAAAAATTATAAATGGCCGCCATTTTGAAAATATTAAAAATAATTTTCAAATTTTTCGTACAGTGATAAAAGGTTATGTAACAAATAGGTATACAAAGTTTGAGCTCAATATCTTTTCTACTTTCAAAAATATTAAGTATTTTGTAAAAAAACACATACAGACGAAAAATAAGCACCGTAGACCCATGTTTATATTTTGAAATATGTTTGTCTGGATCCCAGTAACATATCCACAAAAGGGGTCCAGAAAGTTCAGGGACAACCTGAATTCTTTCCCAACAAGAAAATTCCTGTTACTTTTCGAACACACACACCTCATAAATAACAACAACGCGCCAACACTTCATACTGACAGTGGTCCCACATTTTTCAACAGTAAAGGAGATATTACTGAAGGAAATCAGAAAAATTAAAATGTCTCAACCCTCAATAGACTGCTTACCATTGCCTTCTTTCCTGGTCCTTGGCTCCTCACAGTCACACCTAACCATTGTCCCTCCTTGATCTCATCGTTAAGTGGAGGCATCAAGTCATTCCCGTCAATCGCTGTTGACAGACCAAAGTAAATTTAAACATTTGTTTTAAAGAACAGTATACGTACAAATAGGCTTGGGCAGACTTAGCATGGATTGCTGTTGGATTTTGGAAAACAAAATAGAGAAAAAGTGAATCGACTGGTCAAAATTATAAGATGATTAAGTTGGTTTCAATGGATTGGTGGTTGTAATTAAACAAAATTATTTATTTTAGTGTTTTCTTTCTTATACATTTAAATGGAATATGAGACTATTCTAGGGGAGGCCATATGGATCAAAATAAAGGAAAAACTTCCTTCATATACAGTTTCTTAAATAGAACGCTAAACTTTTAGAATGGGTTCCTTACATAAAAATAAATAAAAAAGTTCCTATAAACACGTGTCCTAAAACGCTTTGTTTTCCATATATCCGCCAGTTTGTTTTTTTACAAAATAATTCATAACTAAAGAAATGTTTGACTGATTGAGTTCAAACTTGGCATGAAGTTTTTAACCTAACAATGATCTGCCTTAAGAAACCTAAGCGATTCAATCCAATCATGTGTTTCAAAGATGGCAGTTGTTTGAACATTTCAAACCTAAATTACTCAAAACCCGAACATTGTAACAAAAAATGTCGACACCTTTCTTGTAGCCCTTTTGATTCCCTATCAGATTGTGTAACTGTCAAAACAATCGGATGAATGGTAGTAGCTAAGTTAAAGATAATAACAGCAAATATGTTTTTTATTTTTTTTATTTATTTATTCTTTTCATCACTTTTGCTGTGATTTATTCTATTGGAATATGTGACATGTCATAACTTAGCCTACTTTATATAACATGTACATACAATATTGTAGTGTTTACTGCGTTAGTATAGGATGCTGGGTTGACAAACCCAATCATTACACATAACTTAACTATTATCCTAGGTAATCAAAAGTGCTACAAAAAAAAGGTTCCTTGACATTTTTTTTTGAAATATACAGTTTTTGAGTAATTTAGTACTACCACCTTTTTGAAACGCATGATTGGATTTAATCGCTTATTTTTCTTGAGATACATCATTGTTAGGTTGAACTTCATACCAAGTTTGAACTCAATCAGTCAAACATTTCTGTAGATACGAATTATTTTGTAAAAAAGAGCAAAATGGCAGATATCTGGAAAACAAAGCGTTTTCGAACCTATGTTTATATAAAATTATTTCTTTAAGTTTTATATAGAATGAGCTCCCGAAGTTTCTGCATATCTTCGAGAATCACCCTGTATTTACTGTACTGTAATGAAATAAAAATGGTGTTTTCTAGATAATGGTTATCAATTTTTAAACAAATTCGGTCAAACTAATAAACCCAAATCCTGTTTGATTTTGCCAAATCTATACCCAGAGCCATGTACTGAGGACTTTATTACAACGTTTTGCTTGTATATTACCATACAGATGCCCTCAACTTACCTACTTGCTGTACTGTAAATATAATCAAGTTCAATAAATAACTCTGACATGCTAGGCCAGACAATACACATTTTAGCCTTGCCTTTCCAAGAGATAAATAATTACCTTGCCTATGTATGGTATGGACAAGTGTACGTTAGCTAACACAAATGTCTGCAGGAAAATGATATAATGTCTTAATGGAATGAGAAGAAAGCAACATTTTCTCAAAAAAAAAAAATGGTAATAGAATACATTTATTTAAACTATTTGTGTTCTAAATTTACTTTAGACCACCCAGCTGATAAGTTTGCAGACGACCTTTGCACACTGTAGTATTGAATGGTTGATAAAGACTGTAAGTTAGAACTTCAGGCTATTTTTTTTACGTTTGCATTTCTGTTACCAACATATATATGATTACAAAGTGGAAAAGTGAACTAAGACCTACAAAAATTACTGGGATGAAAATGAATTTGTTAATTTAGTGGTTTTATACGGTTTTCAACCTGAAAATTGAATAAAATAGATAGGAGAACTGTAGCTCCAATAGTTAACGAGAAATCTGGGTTAAAAAACAAAATATTTGAGTAAAAAGTGAACTTTTTTGTATTGCGACTACAATAATTTGGATTAGACACGAATCAAATTTCTTGCCCTTCCGTCGGTATGCCGGTTTAAAGGAAAAATAGTGGTTTTTAGATGTGTTTCTGACCTTTTAACCCCCATAATTACCCACTTTGTCAACTCAGCGCTTTAGCTGCATGATCGAATTATGTAAATATCAAATAGTGCGCAGTTATGAGAACCATCGTATCTACATTTTGACAATCTTGTAGTCAAAAAAAATTTAAACTTGACAATAACTTTGGTTGGAAAGCCTAAAGGATGAGCCCACCTTTGATTGTTATAGTTCTGTATTAAAGAGACTGTACTTAATTATTATCTTGGATATTTTGAAAGCTATAAATGGGAAATCAACTTGCTTGCCAGCACATTGGACAAATGTAGACACCCTTTCATGTCATGTTTGTATCTTGCAAATTTGTTTCATTTCTTGAAAACTTATAAAATGAAGTCATAAGTTTTGAAATAACTAAAACGTGAATTTTTATAATGACTAAAAACAAGTTTTTTTTTAAATGTAAAAACAATTTGTAAATTTAATACAATAAAATAATATAATGTACATGCTATATAATTAAATGTAGCAAAAAAAAACTTATAGCCAAGAATAAAACTTGATGGCAATGGCTGCAGACGCTGACAATAAAAAAGGAAAAAGAAAATATCGCACAATGCAGTTGTGAAAAAACATTCATAAACATAACATAAATCTGTAACAGTGAAAAGCTTGATCCTGATTGAATAGAAACAACACACTTTACATGAGTGATTTGTATTTTGTTATTTAAAAAAAACACTAAAAACAAACATTCAGCATCATGTATTAACACGCTATGTTAAACACAGAACAGATTGGAAAGGAAAGCAAAATAGAGAAACAGAAATCAAAAGAAATTTTAAGAAAGAAAATTAGTAAAAGGTTAGTGGATTAGGTTGAAGTTGTAATGGCTTAGTACGAGAATAAAAAAAATGTGAAAACTAAGTTTAATACAGTTTTAGGTTGACTCCAATAACTTTAGTGTAAAAAGAGGTGTACATACATTATTCAGAGAGAACGTCCTACAAAATTATTCTTCCGTCATATACAGGGTGATTTTTGAAAACTTTACAGGTGTATTATTACAAAGGAGGAAAGAGATATGCCAAGTCTGATCCCTGGGCAGTTTTTCACCGTTGGGGGAAAATTAGGAAAACCTATTACAAAATCCCCTAATCTCGAAAATTTAATTTTGCACATCTCTTTCCGTCTCAAATAATACAGGCGGTAAGTCTTTTAAAAAAATCACAATGTAGGAATGGAGGTTTCCAGAAAATAATGTGGCCAGAAATTAAATACAAATAAATGTCTCCTTTCCTTGGGTAAAAACGTACCGACTGGAGAGCGTTCATGTTTTAAAAAGACAAGGGATTTTGAGCGTCAAAATACAGAAATTAATTCCTTTCAAAAAAGCGTCTGTTAAGGTTTCGTTAAGACTGTTGGCCATTTTGTGTTTCTAAAAATTAATATGACTTTACAACTTGAGGTTAATTTACATGTGACATAAAGTCATGACTTTCAATGCCACGGAAATGGATGTCATAACGTTTGCCGAAATAAAACTGAGTCTGTTGTCATGACAATAAATTCAGTGTCACGACAATGGATTCAGTGTCACGACAATGAATTCAGTGTCACGACAATTATGTCAAAAATCAAACCTGTGTCAAGTAAAGTCATGTGCTCGACACTCGTAGTAACTAATTGTCGTGACATTTTTCATTTTTGTTATTGTTAAACTTGTGCCACACTGTCAAGATGTCATTAACGTAATTAACGTTATATTATGTGACAATGTAACTTTCCTAAACAAATTTTCACATATTCATTAGGCTGCAATTTACCTTATAAAGATTAAAAATTAAGTTTGTGAGGGACAATAAAGCCTCTACTGGAATCATTTACGTAAATAACGTCCATAAACATTTTCAAAGAAATTATTTTAAAATTAGCACAGTACTTTTTATTATTATACGTTTCTTTTGAAATAACGTGTCACACTTTAAAAAGAAAACAATGTCACTGATTAGTTAAGCCCTGCCATTCGTCGTAATCTTATCAAAAACCATAAAACTTATCAAAATTCTTCAAC
>JAGFPH010003815.1:14004-27331 GCA_018207615.1 Philaenus spumarius
AATATCTATTTCCCCTACTTTCAATTTATATTTCACCTACTTTCAATACCTATTTCCCCCACTTTCAATATATATTTCGAATACTTTCAATTTATTTTTTCCCTACGTTCAATGTATATTTCCCCTACTTTCAATGTATATTTCTGTGACTCTGAAATAGATTGACATCAATGTATTATGTTTACCTATATGAGCACAATTTTAATTCTAGTACTTGCAATTTTATCATTTCAATATTGTTTATCACTGTTCAAACTTTCCGGTAATTCAGATTTTTCTACTTTTTCAAGAGCTCTGCTCAGCTCTCGTTGTAACTTGACGTTACGTAAAACTCGATCTACATTGTTGCATACATAAGTACTCACTTTATACAATATAACAACTTGCTCAGTTTTCAAATTAAAGTTAATATTTACGGAAGCTTAGTTCGTGATTATAAAAGGGAAGGGTATTTCCAAAGCATTATTTCACTTAATTCAATAATTCAAATAAACGCTCCGTAATCGTTTCCCTTGATTTAGTCATCCTTTGATATTGTAAATAAGAAAACATTTTTGCAAAAAAATTAAATAATTAGTATTTGTAATAAATCGTACAAGTGGTTTCAGAGTCATTGGTCCCACAGAAACCGAATATTATAATTTCTGTGAAACAGAAAGTAATCAAAATGATATTGAATATGGGTAGGTCAGAAAAGGTAATTGCTTTTCTTATATTTTATGAATAATATTTTAAAATTTACATTCATGTTAATATTACTTTTTACTGACGAAATCACTTCATATCTAGAGGCTGAAAATTGGAATACAGTTTATAGAAAAGCAATTCTGGGAATAGCACGTTTTAAAAATTAAAAAGAAAGCAGTCGTGGGAAGTGAAAACTGTAATCAATATAAATCGTTTGTCTTATTGGTTTAGTCTGAGATTTTATTACTTTAACACTACTAAGTAAATTATTTTATCACAACTTACTACAAAATGAGGAAGCACAATGTCCATTTCAGAGGCCTTACCAAGTAAACTATTTTAATACAACTTACAAAATGAAGAAGCACAATGTCCATTTCAGATGTATTACCAAGTAAACTAGTTTAACACAGCTTACGAAATGAGGAAGCTCAATGTCCATTTCAGATATATTACGAAGTAAACTATATACTCTGCTATACACGCATGTGTACTATATATAGTAGAGCGTGACGGTAAAATCCTAGTCACCGCCCGCAAATTTTTTTGGACGCAGTGCGCCTATAGAAGTTTTCACTTCAAAAAAAATGTTTATCAAAACTCATTCTAAATATAAATAAAACCAAATGCATGCCCATTTTCTTGTGGTTGGTAATTTGTTTATGGCGTAAATTTATTTACATATTCCGAACCATCTATATATATAAAAGCCGAATCCACTGACTCACTGATCACTATTTCTCAAAAACTACTGAACGGATCGGAACGAAATTTGGTATGTAGCTTCCACTAGAGCCATAGGTACTCACTAAGAAATGTTTTCAAAAAATTCTAAATTTTTAGGGAGGGGTTGGGTTTGGAGGTTCAAAGTTACTAAATCACGATTACTCTAAAACTACTGAATGGATTGAAATGAAATTTGGTATGTAGCTTCCTCTAGGGACGTAGGTGCTATCTAAGAAAGGTTTACAAAAAAATCGAAATTTAAGAGGGGGCTTGAGGGGGGGGGTCAAAGTTACTAAGTCACGATTTCTCTAAAACCACCGAACGGATTTGAATAAAATTTGGTATGTAGCTTCCTCTAGGGCCCTAGGTGCTCGCTAAGAAAGTGTTTGAAAAGATTCTAAATTTTAGAGTTGTTAAAGTTACTACAAAAATCACCCAACGGATTGGAATGAAATTTAGTATGTAGCTTCCTTTAGGGCCCTAGGTGCTCGCTAAGAAAGGGTTTCAAAAAATTCTAAATTATAGGGGAGGTTTGGGGGGTCGAATTTTGTTAATGTACAGTTAACTTTGATTTATCTATCCGCGCAAAGCCGGATCGAGCCAGCTAGTTTAGCTATAATATACTACATGTTTAAGAAATCATCTTTACATCGCTTTAAGTCGCTTATTTTCAATCTTTAGATTAGTCTTTATAAGGAGGGGCCTTTAAAATTAGCGTATTATATTGGCCTTTAATTTTATAAAACTGTTAACTTTAGTTATGATTGAAGGTGGCGTTATGAAGAAATCAATATTACCCTTCTTATCTGATTAGTTTAATGAAAGAGTTGATTTAACATTGAGGCATTGTGTATGAGAGAAACGTCTTATGACGTATTTACTGAAATAATACGGTACAGTACTCGTCCGAAGATTAAACAAAACACTTCTCTGATAAAAAAACTATTTCCTTTTCATGCGTGTTTTAGTTAACAACATGGTTTAATACTTTTTAATGTGAAAACCCTGAAATCAGTAATTAGTTGTATTTATTGTAAATTAATTAAAGACTCTAATAATTCCGATTAGCTAACTGATTATCTAACATTTTACTCTTGCTTTTCAGTTTTATTTAAAAATGTTGCTAAAAAACTAATTTCATTGAATATTTATATTCATGGGTTATTAAAAAATACAAACATAATAATAGAATTTACTGCTGACTTTTCAATTATTAAATTTCATACATATATTTTACTTGACATCTGTGTCGAGAAATTATTCATCTAAAAATTTTAACTTTAAATATTGGTTTAGGACGTCGTCAATCACTCGCACGGCCAGTCTTTTCAAAATCAAGAAAATTTTAATAGATTGTTTTTTGTTTATTTCATTATTCAGCCAAAATGATACAATAACAAAATACGTGGAAGTAATGTAAAAACACATCTACAATAGTTGCACACCAATTATTAGGTTTTACAATAACATTTCTAGGTTTTGCGCTTATTGTACCGTAAACATCAGGTACTAACGCAAGTCTTGTGGTTGTATTAGAAAAAGTTCAACTTCTGTACTAATATTATAAATAGGTAAAATTTGATTGTTTGTATGTAGGTAGTAATCTCTAGAACTACTGAACCGATTGAAAAAATAGTTTCACTAATACAAAGCTCCACTCTCCATGAGTAACATAGGCTAGAATGAATTTTGATTTAAGAGTTGAAACAACCCATAAACCAATAAATATTAATTGTTACACTTTCCTTAAAGCTAAAGAGCTGAAATTTTTTACTTTTATTTCGTACAAGATACATAGAAAAAGTAAACTATATATGCATTTTTTCGCGCGCTGCAAAGGGTGAAAATGTGATAACAACCCCTAAAACAATATAAACTAATTGTTATAATGTTAGTGAGCTGAAAATTTTTACATTTATTTCTTACAAAATACATAGAAAAAGTATCAAAGATTGACATGTTATCGCGTGCTGCTAATGGGTGAAAATGTAGTAACAACCACTACTAAAAAATGTTGATTGTTCTACGTTCCTAGAGAACTGAAAATGTTTCACTTATTAATTAATTTTAAGTGTTTTATATCGAAGACAATGAATAATAACACACGTAATTTAAATAGCTAAGTGTAATGGGTGATCTGGGGAGGAGGGGTAACAGCCCCTATACAATAAAAATAAATTCTTATACTTCCCCATGATTGACACCTTTGTTTCATAAGTGGTAATCTGTTTGCGTTTGCTTTACCAGGGGGATTGGCGAGAGAAGCGAGCAGGGGGCGGAGCCCTCTGGTTATTATGGTGGCTGAATATAATATGGCACGCACAATAACTACATGGATTTTATTGAGATTTATAAAAGCACCTTGCCACTGTTTAATCAAATTAAATTTCTCTTCCAAATTAATGTTTTCCTGTCAATATTTGGGCCGATTTGTAACATGTAATTCCGTGTACCTGAGCTAGTACTTGTTTAAGCCGCGTATTAACTTCTCTTTTCATTGTTGGAAATGAAAATAACATTTTAAATGCAAGCTACCAGGCTCTGACGCAGTATGTGCTACAATGGAACATCTGGAGGGAAGACCTTATCAATAATTCAAAGGTTCAGAAATCACCCTCCATCCATTCAGCAACAAAAGCGCCCATCATTACCTGCACTCTACGTATACGAATTTCCGATAAATTTAACAACGAGAGATGTAAACCCCGAAGAGAAAACTAATTACGATGGATCTTACCGGTTTTATATTTCAGGTATTTGTTAGACAATCTTCTCGCACCCGTAAAATAAATAAAGACCCCTTGGAAATCCTCCTCCAGAAATTGATACTTGTAAAAATAAAACTCAATGGAAAAAAAATAATAGGTATTTACACGTCTTTCTGATATTTTGCAATCAGAGTCATCTTGTATTATCTCTTTCTTTCTATATTTTAGATACCTACGATATAATAAAAGGACTACCCTTCTTGTTTCATTGGTTACAAAGATGAAGAAATTTCGGTCAGCTTCATCACTTTCCTTCCGGTATAGAATAGCCGAAAATTTCTTTCTTTTACTTTACCTAGAATATAAACGGAGAATTACTTTCAACTTTCTCGTGCTTTCTTTTAGCGGTTACGTAGAAATATTTGTTTTAACTTTCCTGCCGTTTTTGCCTACGATTGCATTTCTCGAGCTTTAGTTAATTACAATAGAAAAGAAATATTACTATAAAATTCCACCTTTTCAACTGTAGCCGTTACAAAGGCATAGTAACGGCTTGACTGGGAAATTTTCTCGATTTTCTGCTTTATGGAGCTAAGAAACGTTTTTTTCTTAGGCTACTTTCACGCGGTACTACACTAACAAATTGGGCTTGTAACGATACCACACACCACACCACTGCGACCAACCGGTGCACAGTGGAGTATTAGATCTTGAAACCTGGCCAAAAATATATATCTTTTTGTACCTTTAATTTATGTGGTAAAATAAGTTTATTTATGATTTTTAATATATTTAATGACGTTTTTAAGCCCAAACAGAGTCCTATAGCCAAAGAGACTTAAAAATTATAATTAAAAATATTATTTTCATTTAACTCTAATTTCCTTTACAAAAACAATTTCAGGGTCGATTCTTAGTTGTGTGGTCTAAGAGTGTATGAAGTTTAATTTCAGCACTTGTTTCTGAAATATCTATTATATCTTCTCAAGGGTAACACTCTTTCTTATCTTTTTTAACTAGAGAGTAGCATGGGTAGATGTTCTTGTTAGCTGACTGGAGTATTTCATACTGCCTTCTGGTTAAGTCAGCTTCAGCAAAAAGAGCCGGGGCTTCAGAAGGAGTATGCTTTTTTACTGTATTTTTTCCGGTGAAGTAATTGTATCATTAATTTTTTAGATTTTTTTGAGTCACAGTTATTTTTCTGATTAAATCAGCTGCGTCACTATTTCGTGCAGCTCGCAGACTCATCGAAGCTGCATACATCAGTGTGGAAACATTGTGCCTTAGTTCTCCTGTTTTCTCCTTTTTGACCTTTCGCTCAATTCATTGAAGTCCAATGGTGGGCAGCCCGGGGCATTTCTAAAACTTTCGAAAAATGTTTGAAACTTGACAGTTCCTTCAAGCCAAATTTAATTTTTTTAAGAAACCTGTTTTCTTTATGGTTGGAAGCAGCCCATTTCTTCTTAAAGTCAGATTTGAAATAACTTAAAGTTTGTCTAAGATTTCCTATTTCACCATCTGGACATTGAAGAATTTCCGCTACTCTGTTTTCCATGTAATTTAGCTTATCGTCCAAAAGCCAATCCGGACTTTCCTTGACAAGCTCAAACAATTTTAAGCGAATAAATTGTCGCTCCATTTTCCAGTCTGAAAATAAAGGGTGAATTTAGATTTGAAGAATGATAACTTAAGTTTTTTATAACTTAAGAATAAAATAATAAATGAACTAGTTTCGAATTGAAAATTTTGAACTCACTTCTAAAATTGTCAAACCTTTAAATTAGTTTCATTAAACACTAAACTTTGGTGTAAATCAGTTAAAAAAGGTTCAATAACATAAAGTTACTTAAACGTTTATAATTGTTTACTTAAAAACCCATTAAAAAGAAGATTTTTTTAAATTATTTATAAAAAAATGGCAACTACATGCGGAAGATTTTACTGCATGAATTAGTTAAGTGTCAAATGAAGAATAATGTGGTATCAACAATTTGTCCCGGGCAGACCCTGAACATGATTAAAACCTTATCTTAAATAAAATAACATAATATTTTACTTCTTGACTAAATACATGAAACCGTCAGTAAAATGCAATTAAGTACTGTTATTTAATTTAAAATAAACTATGAAAACATTAGCTACTTACCTCGCAAATCACTGAGGAAAAATTACCACTAGTCAATCAAACCATAAAAAAAGTATATAACAATTTATATTGAACATAGAAAGTGATCAAGAAACTCAACCGTGGCGCGTCGTCAAATACTTGTGGTTCAACTGACGTTTAAGATAAGGCAGAGTTGCTTATCGTCCCGATATTCCGCCTAGTAAATAGGCTAGATGTTTATCAATTAGGAAATACCAATATTGATAGTATTTATAGATTTTTGATATTTCAGTTTTGGCCATCATTTAAGGGTAAATACTCCACTGTGCGGTGGTTCACACATTTGTATGGGCCATTTATACCGATCCACTATTTGCTTAAAACTACTGGGATGCAACTGGCGGATTAAGCTACGGCTGGCTATACTTATACGATCAGATCAGAGCAGAGCCGATCCGGTCCGTCGCAGAATTCCTATGTAGTGGCTAAATCTATCAGAACCGCACCGTTCCGACATGTGTCAAAAGGATGCGCCCACATTCCACCTCACAATCAGTTAGTCTGAATTTGCTGTTACTGTAACAACTACCGTAAATTGCAAAACATCATGGAAGAACAGCTCTATCTCGGACACCGACGAAGAATTTTTGATGATTGTGTTGAATGAGGAAAGCAAACAAAGAAAAATAGGGACACATCCTATCAATCAAAAGCTACAAGTAAATAGAAAAAAATATTGTTAAACTTAAATTTTGCAAAATCTAATAATTTCGATTAGCATTATAATAGACTTATAGCATTATAATTAGCATTGAAGCAACGTAATTAAAAACAAAGAATAAAACGAAATATGCGTCTGTTGTAATTAGTCCAGTATTACATATGTCAATTAAGTATTGCCAATTTCATAATAAAAACCAGGGTTAAAATTGTCACTGTTTCTTACGGATGACATTTATAAATACTTAGAAATATGAAGTTTTAGGTTCTACTCCAACATCAAAGAGTCAATATTTTTTTGTAGCTTGTAACAACCGAGTCCTTTGGTAAATTTTTAACAGCTTCAACTAATCTGCATATAAAAGTATATTACTGCATTTGATGCTTTGTTATGTATCTAATTTATTAAAATTATGACATATATACAAAGTCTGATACATATTATTTTACTGTATCACTGTTATTTTTTGTATGATTATTTTTAAATTTGAGAAATTTAATTATAAATAAAGATATCTTTTCAACATAGCCAATTTCTTAAAATGTCTTTTTTTAAGATATACATACTGATAGGCAGGTAAGTTAGGGTAGGTTGGTTAGCTTTTGCACTACATTTAGAAAGTTCAGGGTACACTTTGTACATTTGTGTTTTATTAGTATTAACCTAGGATGTTTTTTATTTGAGTTTAAAATTAATTGTAATGTAGTAAAAAACCTTTTTATACAAAAATTGTTTTATTTAAATGAATTAATTATTTTTTTAAATGCCACTGCCTTTGATATAAATTTACCATGTTATATGAATATTTAATTTACTTGATTTTTCCAGTCATTTGGAGAATTTCATCAAGAATTTTCCCGATTGTTGACGAAAGAGACCGAATGTTCTTTCTGATCGGGAGCGATCGGGAGGGGTGGCAATATCTATCAGATCCGCGCAGAGCGGAGCCGAGCCGTCCCGTTCCGGTATGCTCTCAGAGCATGGAAAAAATTCGGCTCTGCTCTTATAGATTTAGCCACCCCCTATTTAAATACACAGAAAGAATACCTAAGGAAAAATTCGGCTCCGCTCTGCTCTGATCTGATCGTACAAGTATAGCCGTAGCTTTATAATACATAATTCGAACGAGGGCTGTTTTTATAGTTGCGGTAGCATGGTGTATATAACTGATTAGAAGAAATGTACATAATAACCATTTATACAAGTATTATTACAATCAATATAAATGTAAAATAAAACTCAATCATAAAACAAAACAAAAATTAAATTCATTATTTAAAAAAATCATAATAATAAAAAATTTAAAATAACATAAAAACATGGAATTTCAAAATAAAAAAAAACATTCCAAACCAAGATAATAAAAAAAATATATATTTTTTTATAATTAATTATTTTTATTTTATGATTATAAACTTATTTATTACAATAAATAAAACTACGTATAAACGCCATTCACGCTTATATTAATGCTCCAAACAACTTAAATACACAAATGCCTTTCTTACACACCCCGAATAAAACTATTAGTCATACCATTGACGATATACAGTTTTAACGATTTTGCTACAATGTGGTAAACATTTTATTTTTAAACATGCTACACGAAAAAATACATAAAATAAGGTAAAACGTTTTCAAATTCAACCGCCCATACTCGTGAAATGTATTCTACCTCTCTTTACAATATCCGTTGAATAGAACAACAGACAGCTACCATATATCTCTGACGTCACACGAGGACACCCCAGGGGGTTATAAAGGTACTGCAGGTTAGGTTGCAATAATATACGTTATGTGCGTAAGCTTTACTCCAAACACCTGTTAACTTGAAATGACACATTTGTTTACAATTAAACGCATATAGTCTACCTCAACTGGAAAATATACGATATCTACATAGAGGTTTAGATTAAAAAAGGTTTTTATGAAATTGGAGATCATGATTTCAAACTAAAGTATATATTAAACTAGCTGACCCATACGGCGTTGCCCGTGGTGGTTGGTATTTTCAGTCTTTTTAACGTAATTGTATTCGTTTTAAGTGTTCAGTCAGTGAGTGGTATTTAGCTTTTATATATATAGATCTTAAATAATAAAATCAATATTTTCATAATAATAAAAGATCTAAAATTATGATTTTAGTAACTTTGATCCCCCCAAACCCCTCCTAAAATTTCGAAATTTTTCATACCCTTTCTTAGTGAGCACCTATGGCTTTAGAGGAAGCTACATACCAAATTTCATTCCAATCCGTTCGGTAGTTTTGAAGAAATCGTGATTTAATAACTTTGATCCCCCCCCCCTAAAATTTCGAATTTTTTCAAACCATTTCTTATTGAGCAAATATAGCCCAGTTGGTATAGGTTACAACTACCAGTAATTTTTTTATACGGCTGATTTTTTTTATAAGTGCCTTAAAGTTTGTAGATTAACATAAAAAAAGTACCACCGTGTAGGGGAGGTATTTTACAACAAAAACGTTCATATGTATTTATTTCGTCCGAGCAATGGTTTGTCTGGAAAAATTCGATAATGAAAATATGTATTTTGCAGCAGGGGAAATCACTAAAAGGGGGAAATCTCATTCATATAAGTCAAATATATATTAAAATTTGACCAATTTAGAATGAGCCAACGCTTCATATATGAATGGGATTTCCCCCTTTTAGTGATTTCCCCTGCTGCAAAATACATACTTGTATTATCGATTTTTTTCCAGACAAACCATTGTTTGGACGAAATAAATACATTTGACCTTTTTTTGTTGAAAAATACCTCCCCTACCCGGCGGCATTTTTTATTTTTCTCTATCTTCATCTCAGCTCGAAATATTAAGGATAATCGAAAATAAAATGATAATCGATTTTTTTTCGACTTTGGGAAATCGATAGACTGGTAAACTTTTTTTACGTTAATCTACATACTTTAAGGTATTTATAAAAAAAAAATCAGCCGTATTGTAAATTACTGGAACTTTTGGTCTAAATTTACCCTTACCGACTGGCCTACTAGAGGAAGCTACATACCTAATTTCATTTCAATCCTTTCGGTAGTTTTTAGAAATCGTGATGAGTGAGTCAGTAAGTGAGTGAGTGAGTGAGTGGTATTTCGCTTATATATATATATATATATATATATATATATATAGATAAATACATAAATGAAAATATAATTGATAATTAACAGAAACTATTTATAGATAGGTAAATAAGTATAAATTCAATAATCGACTGAAATGCTCATGTAAAATGAAATAACTTGTACTTGTTGTTATCATTCGTTACTCTTTAATATTGAACCCTTTAACACAAATAAGTAGGGCTATGTTGTACCAGGCAGAGATAAATTGTTTCGCTTATGATCATACGGGAACTAGGCTAATTTGGGTTACAGCACAACTATTGTGAACTCCAGAGCCCAAAATTGTGTACCTCGGCAATCGCAGTGTTTTATTAGTTTCTGAAACACAAAAAAGCAACTTAACACTACAGGTAACCTATTGTTTGATTTTATCTTTTAATAAATGTTATTAGCTTGGTCAGTATTGTTGCAATTTCTTTTAAATTCCAATACACATCTCATATAATATTTTATTTTTACTCCTTACATTTTGACACCTTATTTTATACAGATATAATCTTAAAAGTCGTTTAAAAAAGCCGATCTCTTTCCCAAGTAGATCTAAAAACGCTGAATTTATATAGCAGTTAGTTCATTCGTTAACAGTTATTTATACTTCCTTCAAATTTATTTTGAAATTACAAAATGTTCTACTTATAATAAAATAAACTACTGTTGGTAACTGTTGGTTTGGAACTAACAATAACATTCTCCTTTAAACGAATTTTGTATATATCGTACCAACCTTTTTTGCGACTTGAATATTTCCTTCGTAAAAATTTCAAACAGTATACTCAGTGCGGTTTGCAAAAAACGGCTTTACAGACATGTTGCAACGTGTGATACAACTTCAGGTTAGGTTTATAGATTAGACACATCCTCTCTTTTGATATTCATAACCTGCAGTAGTAGGTATATTGGTGTAATTTTAAGTTTCTCTAAATAAATATATTTTAGATCTTATAAATATGAAAAAGAGATTAAAATTACGCAACACACTTATTAAATGAAGGTCATATGCCATATGAAATGAAAGAATCAATGAAGCTCTTACACCAAAGTAACAAAGAAAGACGGTTGAATATAATGGAAAACATGGAAATTTTCAAACTAAAAATGAACCGAGAAAATATTATTAATGAACAAATTAACAGTCAATCAGAAATAACTTTCAAAAATCTGAAATTGTTGAGAATATTAAAAAGTAAAATAAAAGAGTAGGTTTATATTACATAACGTGTTACATAACGTGTTGCATAACATATTACGTAACAGGTTACATAAGAAGCAGTACCGGTAGTAGGAGGAGGAGCGTGCCTGACTATATCTAAACGATTCCATAACGGATGAATCCAGTACTGAAATAGGTCTCGATAATGGAGGAACTCCGAAACGCGTCGACAAATTTAAGTGAAAGTGTTACGTTAGGATTGGCAGAAAATTGTATTAAACTTAAATATATTTTAAATGTTTTTAGTATTTTTAGTTTTTTATAGCTTTTAGTAAGCATTCAGATTTTTCTTTACGTGTATCTTTTGTTGTTTACCTAGTTTTGATATTTAACTTAACAATTAAATCTATTGAAGTCGCCTACCTAGCGAACGACCTTATAAAAGTTCATACAATAAAGTGTGGTATTTATTTTGTTTACTTTTATTTTAGTTTTGTGTCTTTTTATGTGTTATTACATTTGGAAATTATAATATTCTTTCTTTCGTATGTAAATAAGTATGTAATCGTTTTATTTTTCTAAGTTTTAGAAATGTTTTTAATAATATACATATTTTTATTATTATTTTTAATTTGTAATAAATTACCTGCTTACACGCTTCCTCAGCAAGGGTTAAATAAATTAAATTACAAGTGGAAAAAACATGGACCAAGACCGGGATTTGAACCCAGGACCTTTGCCTTTCCGGGGCAACACTCTACCACTGAGCTATTCAGTCTATTAATTTATAAATGCAGTAAAACCGTACAAGCATTGTATTTGAATAACCTAATAGAACTCCGATCCAATGCAATATTTCGTTCCACTGGAAATTCGACGATAGTGGCGCTATCTATTGGGGAAAAGACGAAAGCGGTGTGAAACACCAATGCTGCCAATGATTTCTCCCTAGCGCTACCTCGCTGCGCGATCATGCACTATTTTCCCGACAACCTTTTTTTCTCCACGGTGCGGGTATGCATGCATGATCTACTTTATTATTCATGATCTATGGTACAAGTGAGATAACATCGACCAATATCTGTAGGATCAGGATACCTCAGTGGTAGAGTGTTGCCCCGGAAAGGCAATGGTCCTGGGTTCAAATCCCGGTCTTGGTCCATGTTTTTTCACTTATAATTTAACATTTTTATTGTTGTTATTATTATAGCCTAGGCTCGAACAAAAGACATTCTACAGAGATTTCCAAAAGAATGAGAAACGTGCTAAAGCTTCAGCCAATGTCCATTTTATATGTCCATATATACTCCTTATATATACTCGGTCTGTGTACTCCCTTTCTAATCGTATTTACCGTTCAAGACTTGGCAACTTGGCAAGAATGGTTTCAACATTAATGTTTCAAAGATGTTTTTGTTTTGTTTTTATCACTAACGAGTTCGTGCAATGATGTAGTGTTAGATCTCTGGTTATATAATATTTCCTGTAGTAAAATGTAATTAATACAAAGTTTGATTTTAAATATTCATAACTCTATTATAAACTGTATGTACAAAAAGGCCAGATTTTGTTATGTTCGTATTATGACAGCCAAGTGGATTTTTCATGCCTGCTATAAGTTACAGCCAAAAGTTACATGTATTTTCCGCCTCTTTCTGTTCTGTAAATCATTTTAAATCCTATTAAACTAATAATTATTGTATATCCCTTTTTTTACTAAATAAGTAATTATTTTTCTGTATTGATGTACTAGTACCATATCACATAGGGTACATTAAACGCAAATACAATAATGTATGATTACAATGCTTATAAAATTAAACACACTATAAAACACTAAAGTATGTTTGAATCATACGACAATGAAAATTATATTTTGTAAACTAACTTCTGAATGGTGTTTTTCTTGATCAGATTAGCACAACTATCAATGTAAAATCGGGCCTTGTGTCTTTTTTTTTTTTTTAAGGACCGCCACTCTTAAAAATATTCATACAGAGTCAGAAGTTACTAATAGAAGTTCTAACTTATAGTCTTTAATCACAGTATGTTTACCTGCATTCAACATTCATGGCGGTATTTTT
>JAGFPH010003815.1:27431-38142 GCA_018207615.1 Philaenus spumarius
TACAATGAATCGAAACACGTTTATTTGCAACCAATTGGGCTAATTTAAAATCAGATTTTTTACAATTCTTCACAACTATCAGTTTTTTTTTTAGATTTGCTAAAAACAAACAAAATGTTTACTGTATTATCAATAGGCCTAAAGGTTTACTAATTCTAAATCTAATTATGTGTAGTATATTCTTAAGTGGTATAAAAACCATTTTGCAATTCGATTGCTTAAGTCAATGTAATGAAATGGAATAAGTTCCCTTCAAATTAAATCAAGCAATAGCGAAGCATTGCGGGTCCACTAGTATATAATAAAAACATAAACAGTTCAGTTACTCTCCCAAGTTTGAAACTCGGGATGAAAGTAACGACAAATAAAGCCTGTACTTCCTGTACAAAGTTTTATATTCCTACTATTTGTTGACAGACTTTGGTAAAACTCTATCGCATTAACATAAAGAGTAGATACAGAAATGTTGCCTTGTTTCGCTCGTTTTTTTTTAGAGGAAACTGTGTCATTGTTTCTTTGGTGAATGGTTTTTGCAGTGATGTCTGTCCTTTCAATTATTCGACAACTTATTGAACAGTGCTCGACTTCTTTTCTTCCAACTTATTATTTTCTTTATTGTGTTATAGGCCTACATAATAATTATTGATCTAAATCGAATTTCAATAATACCACAACAATAATAGCAATAAAAAAAAACTAAATAATTTGTATATAAATATTTGTGTTTGCTTGTAACAATTTAATTAAAAATGACTGAAACTAAAATAAACTTGTTTATTTTATGTTCTCAAAAATTACTGGTTATTGGTTACCATGTTCTATCAAATATAGGTTGAGATAAACTAGAATTAAAACGAAGAAAACTTTACTTTAACATGTCAAAGATATACTTCAAAAGTACAAATATCATTAAAGTATTTAATTAATTTATTAAAGAAGTTAAAATCAGTTCTACAGATGTAATAGGGTATTGTATAATTAAAATTAAATTAAGAATATGTGATAGCATATTCTCACACATATGTGATAGCATAAACGTTTGGCACAATAAAGTGCAAATTCAACGGTAAAATTAAAAGGCCTGACATATACGTTGGCTTTCGTATTTACGACTTCGTATACTACACAGGTACGGAATTTATAAAATGGGGAAGACAATTTTATCCTATTACTTTAAATGAGAAATTTTTGTATCTATCTTTGTTTCTATCTTTGTATCTATCTTTGTATCTTTGTATCTGTCTCGGATCTCGAAAACGGCTCTAACGAATACAAAGAAATTTTGTATTTAGGTATAGTTTTGATTTTTAAGTACACCCATATAGTTGTATTTCGTGTAAAAACGCAATTTTTTGAAAAAATCTAATTTAAAAGTTGAACAAATTTTAACATAGGGTCTTAGCCTATGGGTTGCCATGTTAGTTACAAAATAACAACGAAATAGTAAATAAAGCGATTAAAACAGCTGGTTATAAACAAGCCAATTTTATACTGTTTTATCAGCTGTTCATTGGATAGTTTTTAATTACTGTTAAAAAACAAGCTAATTTATACTGTTTTAGCACGTTGGAATTAGAATAAATTGGGCCTGATTTAACAATTTGTAAAAAAAAAGGTAAACTTGGCAAAGATGGATAAATTCTAATAGTCAATTTTGTAATATAGGCCTGGCTCATTTCTGGAATATAGTATTGAGGTTATGTTAATCCTGCAATAATTTTTACTATATTTAGGCCTGGTTTCAAAACTTTAGTTGACAGAAGATAGTAGAACTAGGACTAAAATCGTAATGAAAGCCTCTTACGTTTCTAAATAATGTATTTGAGGTTATAATTAATCTTGTAATTATTGTTAATATATTTAAGCCTGGTTTTATAATTTTACAAACCTATGTACAAACGAGCCAAAGATTAACGAGATTCTTTAGCGAATTCCCAACTGCGAGCGAAGCGAAGAAGCCATCTGAGGTCGAAGGCCGAGGCGGGGTTGGGACGCGAAGCGTCCAGTGGCAGAGCCCCTAGTTAAAATCAAACGCGCAGTGTATTAGTGAATGACATTGATTTTAATTTTTATCTGATGGGAACAAAATATGTAGAGGCAATCATTAAATGACACTTTGAAAATCTCTCGGAAAATCGCCAGACATCAAACCTATTGAATTGAAGAAAACTACGCCGTTATAAAAAAAAAACAGTAATATTTACAATGTTAAAATTACATAATTTTATATCAAAAATTAAAATAAATTAGTCTATTTTTTAAAACAGCCCAAGGCGTAAAAGGGACTTTGTTAATGAACATCACAATTTTAAATAAGGGTTTAAGCAATAAACAAATTTAAAAAATGTGTGTACGAATAAATTAAAGTTAAAGTGCTTCAAATAGATATTAAAACGATGTGTTGATGGTTTTAAACTTATATTTTATGTTAGTGAGAACCTTAAAATAAATATCAAAACTAAATAATTTCAAGTTTAAAGTAAATATATACAAAACCAAAACATAACTTAAAATCAATTTCTTGTAAAATATGGAAGTAATTTAATGTAACAAAAATAACAGTTTAAAGAGCGAAACATCTTCATTAAAATTTACTGATTCAGGTGTCTTAACATACCAAGCAATTTAAAAGGGTTATATCTTTCGTTGAAATAAAAATTAAATATTAAAAACAATTACATAAATGAGTGAACTACTATATACATTTTATTCTATATGTGTTTTAATTAAGCATATATAAACTAGTTAGATAGTTTATGAAAGGGGTGATATAATATACGGTACTTACATTTTGATGGAGCTAAAATAATCTAGGTAATTGAAGACCAAAATCTTGAATATTGTTTGCAGAATAATTCGATTAAAATATAAGATATATATAAAAATACAACATACATATAAAATATATGTAAAAGCGATTATGATTCTTAAATTAAAATCTTGTGAAAGCAACAATAAACAATTATTTTGATGCTTAACTTGCAAGGTGCGAGTTAATAAAAACGTTCGTTAAAGAAGGTTTGAAATGGTGGATTTACCTATTAAAAAGTATTTCGATCGCCTTTTGATAATCGTTTCACCTTACGGTTTCCTGTAAAAGAAATGTGTTAATACACAAACAAGATGATCAGTAAAGGGATTAAACTTTGATAAACTTTGATTATAAACATCTAGTTGTAGGTCAGTAAAACAAACTTGAATAGATACTGGTTCCAAAAATAATTGTACATTCTACAAACTTGTAACTGTATGAGAGGCCAGAAAAATATGGCAAACCAGTAGTTGAACCTTTTGGTTTTCTAGGTAATTTTTTGGAGGGAGGGATGTTATGAGAATGAAACTGTGTTTTAGGAATATTTAAAAATGGTAAAAATCATTGAAATAACATTTAAAAAATAAAAGTTGTAACATTTAACCAACCAAACATTTTCACCAACTTTTGAGATTAAAATGTATAGTTATGTATCTAAAAAAACTTTTCTTGTAAACATAAAGTATACAATAAATTCATGTATCGACAGATATAAAAATCCAAATCCGTCATAAAAAATAGGTGTTTCCATAAGAAATTCGAAAGTTGGCCGACATGTTGGAAAATGGCGGCATATTTTCGAAATTTCAAATTCATATTTTTAATGGTCACTAAAAAGTAGGTGAAGTCCCCAATTTTAAGTTCCCTGTAAATCTTGTCGTTTCTGATTTACCAATGGTGGCTCACTTAAAAAGTCACTCTGTATACTGTAAATATGCACATAATACAGTTTAATGCATCCAATCCTCTTTACTCCTTTAAGACCCCCCCCCCCAAAAAAAAAAAACCAATTCAAATAAACTGTAAAACATTTTTATTTTTTTATTTCCAAGAGTTATTTCACACCAAATTTCAAGACTGTTTTAGAAAGTATAACTGTTTTAGAATGAAAGTTGGTTGTCTTATTGGTTAAACTTTAAGATTTTTTTCTGAAGTAAACATATAATAAACCTAAATATTCATAAGTATTCCTAATAAACCTAATATAAGAGCGTGTAATAATCTAACTAACATTATATTCATACTAAATTTTCAAAGAACTAATAGGCCTATATTTATTTAATAAGGAAAAATATATTTTAACTCTACCCGAATTTCATAATTTCAACTACAGAAACAACAATGAATAAGGTAAAATCCAACCGAACAAATGATTTGTATCTCTCTTTAAATCGACTGAATTGACTGATGCTATGTACCTCTAGGTCTACCGTAGGGACTAGGGGGAGTTGAAGCGGTAGGTTAGATTGCAATGATCTGCGTAATTTGCATTATACCCTAAACACCTATTTGTCTGAAATTACAAAGAGATGAAGTAAAATCAAACTAATTTATACGTTTGTGTAATAAGATTTTATAGGTTTCTTACAGTTAGTATTCAATTTCAAGTTAATGCATTTATGCTATTTTGTTAAACAGTACACAATTTTTTTCTGATGAATAGTAAATAATTAAACCACAATAAATTGGAAACCAACAATCAACCTGAGTTGTGTTTCTATTTGTTGACAGCTTTAGTCAAAACTTGATAGCATTAAGATAAAATACAGCTATATTCAGGAACGTTGCTGAGTCTTGCTCTCTTACGTGTACAAAAACTAGAGGACATTTGTAATCTTTTCTTAGAACAATTAATTATACTCTGCAGAGAAATTCTGTTCAAGTTAAACTATTCCTCAATATATGGAGAATTAAATGTAATTAACTATAATGAAGGCATTTTTTCCAAAGGAGCCAAGTGCCGCATTTTAGGTTTTTCATTATTAAATCCATATTACTTGTTCAAAACATGGGTTATGTGACGTAAAAGTTATCGTTTTTACTTGCCCTAATAGCATTATGACATTTGCATTTATGTACAACAATTAAGTTTCCTTAAAAAAAATCTGAATGAGCTAAGTCCTACATTTGGTAATGGTGAAAAGAATTTTAGTTACAGGTAATAAAAGTCAGGAATGTTCTGAAAACATTTTAATAATCATTTCAAATGAAATAGAATGAATTAAATACTTCCCTCTTGATACTATTACACGAACTTAATAGAAATAAAAATATTGATATCACATTCATATCAGTATGTCCTCGAAAAAGGGTCTATTCTCCTTAGAAATGTATGAGAGCATCTTCCTGATGCCAGATTTTTTGCTTCGGATATTTTTTCAACATTGGTGCAGTCAAATAAACTTATCTGATGTCTTCCATTGTTGGGGGAGGTTTCTTCCTCAGCACATTGCGTTCTTGCCACGATTCAAGTTCACTGAATGACTTTTTTGTCTGGACTATACCCGCCTGTTCTCGGTCAATCTTGATTTGGGAAACGTGTTATATATTCAATTTAGTGGTATTAATAGTAGATGCAGCAGCAGAAACAAAATCCAAGAATTTATCACCCATGTCTAAAACTTTGAATGGCCTCTCGTGTTATACAATATTTTACTTCCTCTACACTTTCCACCCGAAGAAACTTCCATCTTTTCTCTATTATTACAAAATTTCTATCGGCCGGTGAAAAACTGTGTCCCACCACCAAAAGCTTGTGCTGTATGGTATCTACAATGTCGTTAACTCCTAATATAAGTACAAAAAAATATAACTTGCAGAAGGTAAACAACAACAAATAGGTGTATCCACAATGCTGTTAATAACCACGCTTACAATTAATTAAAAATAACAATGTGTAGTGGCGTAACGGCAGCTCTCCAGCAGGGTATTGTTGTTATCAGTGTTGCCAACGCCAGGAAAATACCCATACAACTTACTTGATCTTACATCACTGTTACTTTCGGATTCTTTATTTTTTTTTTTTGTATTTTTGTGTATAATTGTATTTTGTATATTTTTCCGGTGTAGTGGTTAAGGAAAGCTGTAAAATGATGCCTCATTCAAGTAATTTGATGATGTATTAAGGAAGTTATGGCGTACCGACAAAAAAATGGCCTTGGGAAATAATTATATATATATGCACTAACAACTTAAGAAACGCTGATATAATATTCTAGCCATTGTTCCTACGGGTACATAGGCTACAACATCTGTTAATTTTTAAGCCAAGTTGATCGTAATCAGTACAATACTTCTTAAGTTTGAACTAGATATGTCTACAAGTCTCACAAAAAAATGCACAAATATCTGACGGGTTTAAAGGACGCTCATTGCATCCGTTGATTTTTTTTATTAAAATCGTTTCATTTCTCTTCGAACTATATCTACACTGCTGCTCAAAATTTAAACATCTAGATATTACATTATTTACGAAACTATTTTCAATAGTGGTAAAGCTGGTTCAAAGCTATTTGTGTAGCAATATTAATACCATTAGAACCATGATCTCATTATGTATATGTAATTTTTTTAACTGCAGGTAAAACCGACTTACACATATAACCATTATTTAAAATTTACTGAAACTGCTTGTTTCAAATTATAACTATTTATTTCACTAATTGTTTCTAAAATATCTTGCAAAAACCACTTAAAATGTTTTCAAAAGCACATTGCATTAAAATAAAATACCTGGGCGACCGAGCATTACTCGGTATTTTTTTTTAATGTTTTTTTAGGAAAATGTATGTAAATACAAATCGCATACTGAATAAATATGAATATTTTTAGAACTTACGTACATATGAACTGTTTATCCTATACTCTAATACGAAATAAAAATACTTCAACAGATGTCGTTCTCCACAAAAACCTATCTTAAAGGTTAGAAATTAAAAACTTGTTTTAAGCTTGAAATGAGCTGATAATGGAAATAATATAGGAAACAGCTGATTACTGTTATGATTATAGTCAATAAACATATGTAATGATTTTAAACTCCATAAGCCCAATGTTAAACATTTTCCATTTTCAAATGAGTTGTTTAGAAAAATACGAATTTTCCTGAGGTAGTGGTTTTCACCAATCGATTTTTTAGACCCAAAAGACTCTATTTCCAAACTTTCAGCAAAATCCTTCCGCTGGATCTCGAAATTGCTTGTACAAACAAACAGACATTGCTCGTATTAGAGTAAAGGATATTTGTAACTTATGGTATGACAACATATAAAAAAATATACATAAAAAGCAATAACCTTTCGTAAAGATAAAAATATAGCTACAAATGACGATTACTGGAGCCCAAGTGTTCGAAATATTTTCTAAAACACCTTAATATGATTATCATTAACTGTGAAAGAGTATTTGAAATTTATAGTAGTATTTGGCATATTTAAAATTTGTATTTAATTATCAATAAACTCAACATTCTAATGAAAGAAGAATCGAAAATCAATCATAATATATGATCAATTATTTTACTTAAATAAAGTTCAAAAATTTGAAAATTATACATGTATTGAGAAAAAAATAGATATAAATAAGGATTTTTGGCCCAAATGGTCCAAATAATTTCTTAAACAACTTAAAATGCTTGTTATGTATAGTTTATACATTCATATAAAAATTTGTAACTTGCAGTACGATAACATTCTGCAAATTTCATTTATATATTTATATTGAAAATAGTATTTCAACTGTTAAAAACTAAATTAACAGCAGTTAAAAATTCATATTTGTATAAGGGGGAGAAAATATTTAACATGCTACCAGTAAATGTACAAAAGAGAAACAATATATCCCAGTTTTCTAAATCTGTTAAATTATGGCTGAATTCAGTGGAAAATATTGAATTAGGTTTGAGGTGAGGCAGTGGGAACCAGTTGATGTTGTTCTGAAATATATGTTATGTATGTGTGAGTGTAGATTGGGTGGTGTATATGAGTTTGTGTGTTTGTAAGTGTAAAATTCTGTTCTTTACCCAATTTTTGTTTTAAGTTAGTTTTATTATCAAGGCATCCTTTTGCATTTGTATATATTTTGAATGATTATGGCACTATGGCTGATCTCTTTATTTCTTTTTCCTATAGTAATAAGATTAAAGAATTATGATGCTAAATCCTACTCAGGCAAATGTGCCTAAGGATTACCTATTCTTCACATAAATTTAATCTGAATGTAAAGAAAATCTTTGTTTTGTTCTTTTATCAAGTTAAGTGTAGTATGTGTTAATTTACCTGTCTTGTATTTTTATTGTATTATTATTGCATTCAAAATTATTATTATTTTGTATTTTTTTGGTGAAGAAATAAATATCATTAAAAAATATATATATATATATTATTATTATATTATTATAGACAAACACGAAGTTTTGGTCTAAAATGACTATTTTATTAAATTGTCAATAGATAGCAATAAATATTTGATGATTTATTCTACCTTAAAAAATGGTCCGACAATTTATAAGAACATAAACGCCATATTTTGACTGTAAAAATAGTTTAAAATACTGTGATTTTTTAAAATAAATAGAGCAAAAAATAGCCGACATCTCTGGTTTGAATATTTTATGTTATGTCCAATATTGCTCAATCGCTCGCTGTTTAAGTGCTTGACGGCGGATTTCATTTTGATATTATAGAACCTAAATAACCACAACTGCTAAAGAAACATTAAAATCGATACATTTTCTAATTGTTAAAGGTGTTACTGCGCGACTTCGTTGCTCATGCGCGTGTAGATGTCAGTCCCTTAAGGGCCTGCTGTAGTGGCGGCCATCTTGGATTTTTATCCCATAAGAGCAATGTTAAATTTCAAACCATTCATTTCGTTTATTTTTTATCATAAAATTGTTCGCAAGGTCTCATTTTAAGCACAGTCACAATACGCATCCGTCTTGCAATTTACATTTTTTTAAATGCTTTTGATTTGTACTTGACGTTTTGTAAGTACGAAGTTTGAATTTTTTTCCTAACAGAATAAAAAATTAATAATGAAAAATAATTTGCAAGCCGGATCCGAAATTTTATAAAGAATATTCATTTTTTTTTTCTGGTAGGTAGTGATAGCACTGTTTTAAGAGTTGGTTGAATCAAACTGTGAAATAGAATCAGATGTATTTTCACTGAATGAAAATACAAGAATATCCTTTGACTTAGACGCTAAACCCGGGAGCTAAGTAGTAAAACTATCCAAAAGTGACCACTGTTCCATAACAAATTTGAATAGGGTTATTGCGAAACACGATTGACTTATAGCGTAAGCGCATAACATTCTTAAACATTTTATTAAAATTTGAACCTGTTGACTAATCCATAGCGAAGCTTGTCTAAACTTTTACAATTTCAAACTTACAAAATATCTGTAATGCATCAGTTACACAAAACTGCCATTTCCAAGTAGGTTGAATATTTGATTTTAACAATATCCAATAAGCAAAGAAATTTTGTTTTTGATTAAACATTTCTACAAGAAGTATGATTTCTTATAACGGACAATAATACAGTCAAAGTCTGTTGTATTTATTTATATTTTTCCTTTCGGTGCCTGGCCCAAAAGCTTTTAACCTGGTAGTTTCTTAGATGTTTAGTCGACTTTATACAAATCTTCACGAAGTCTTGGAACAACTCTTGCATTTAGACCTAGTTAAAATTTTTTCAGAACATCATAAATAACCTGCTGCAATGAAATCATTTATCCTTTCAGAGGTCAACTTGATGAGGAAGAATGTGCTGGAACATAGTTCAACCACGCAAACAGCCAATGTTTCGGGGAAACTGATCCGCATGGTTTTTGGGGATAGGCTCATTTAAAAAAAAATTCGTGACGTAAAAAGTCAACACTCCTAAAGATATGATGTTATTTTTTTGCGTACTCTGGTGAATTTCAAAGTAACAAAGTTGAATGTATGTTAATCAAATCACGACTTTGCTGTTTCTAATTCTTTTAAGTTAATGCAAAAGGGCTTAAGTCAGAAATTGTTAACGATAAAGGAGAAGCACTCAAAGTTTTGACAAACTCATGACTTGCATTGAAGTGTATATTATAATTTAGGAGAAGGGGCCTGATAGGCAAAATGGTAGCACACAACTCAAGTGCTGTTTTGTTCTTAGTTCTTATTGACAAGCCATGATAGCTGAGTGGATAGCTTAGAATCTTCCTGATCAGAAGATACTGGGTTCAAATCTCGGCTAGACCAGGTAACTTTTAATATCTGTGGTTTGTAAGTAGAAGGGCGGAAGTAAAGCAAACGGTGGTTGGCTCGCTTCTAAGCTGACGGGATATGACTAGTTACCTGATCTCCTGCTTGGGATGTTTTGCATAGTTTTTATAAGATTATAAATTTATATGTGTATATATATATAAATTTTTATATATGTATTTATTTAAAAAAACACGAAATATTGTTTTTTATATAACTTGGGACTTTTCTACCATTGATGTTTGACCGCGTAACCATTGAAATCACAGACAATATATATTTTATTCATACAATAACAATTTCTGACTTAAGCCCTTTTGCCCTAACTTCAAAGAATTATGTACAGCTGTGGCTGAATGATGATTTTTGAACATGTACTGTAAATACATAAGTGTAAGTTATATTGTTTCATATATTTTATCTAAAATATAATGTACTACTATTTGAGTACAGTTGTATAAGGAATATACCTAGTAAACGAAAAAATTCAAGAACACGCTTTCAGAAACATGATGTTACTAGATAGTTAAACTCAAAAAAGTTCGAGCATTCGGTTTCTAATAAACTATCGGATGATTCAAAACTTTAAAATATTCGGGAACCCATTATTAGTAGACATCCCGCCCCTTTGGCCCCAACATGGGCTCTTACGGGAC
>JAGFPH010003815.1:48432-82968 GCA_018207615.1 Philaenus spumarius
TTGATTTGAAACTATAACCCACGTGGCTGTATCGTAAAATATTTGTTTTGATAATTGAATATATTTGTGATAACGTGTTTTATAATTATACCAAATTTCATCGTGACATATTTTTCCGTTCCCATAGGTTGCTCTAGAAAAAAATTCCTGGGTATCTAATTTAGTATGGACGCATCGGGGAATATGGAATAATGGAAAGCAATTATAATTAAGCACCTGAAAATCACATTTTCCGCCATTCTAACACTTAAAAACTTGACTAATCTAGGCTTGTTTAAAAAAATAAAATCTATAATTAATTGTAATATCTGAATTAAGTTATTGCACCTTTCTTAAAATTAAAAACATATGAAGTTTAGCAGTACTTATATAGAATTACTCTGGATAACACTTAAATTTTAAGTTTAAAAGAGAAGACAAAAATGAAAACTCAATAACAAATGTTTATTGTTATTTAATAAAATTGTTACATTTTAAATTTAAATATTTACTATTACTATGAACTTCCTTTGAAACATTAATAGTCAAAGTATAAACCAAAGTGTTTATATCAAGTGCAATAGTAAATTAGGAAAGGTTTCTTACTTATTTATTTCCCCCGACGCTTCGAACTTTACTCTGACACTAATGACCTTTTCATTCTCTATCGAATTTTGTTGTGACAATGCTCTTTAAATAAATTTAGATTTAAGTAAATTATTAGCTACTGCCATTTCTGCTTCAAGTAAAGCGGTGTCTACTCTCAGTGTTCCATCATAATATTCGAGGAATGCTTTCGATTTTTTAAACTCAAATCGAGGGATGTGTGACGTGTGAAAGGGTTCTGGCAAGGTGAAACTTGATAGTTTGGAAAATGCACGCACAGGATTTTATAGTCCCGGGCCCGCCGCACTGTACGTTCCTTGAGAAGTATGTTTTTTTTAAAGCTACAGTCTTGTTTATAATATCGTATAAGTGAATATTTTTTTAATAATAATTTTATTATTACCCGTTTAAACTTAGTAATGTTTAATTAATTAAACTTTATCCAAGTAAGGACTTTAGTCGTACACATAAACTTTTCAATCTTCAGAAATAGCTTAAATACTGTAGAATAACTATACCAGTACTGTACTGCGGTAACGACTTATGAACATTATTTAACCGAAATAAGATTTTATATCAGTACAACTGTATCTTGTTATCATTTATATGAGATTATTAGCATACATCAAAATGTATATAGACACTAGCCTTCACTCATTTTTCATTATGATCTGCATATATACGTCAAACATTATATAAGTGTAGCTTTTTATTAGTAAAACTATTTTTTCAATCGGTTCAGTAGTTCCAGAGGTCTTAAACAAACAAACAAATTTTACCTCTTTATAAGATTGGTATAGAAGAGTTAAGTTCGTCTTCATTCAGACTGTACCTACAAATAACCACTTTCAACGAAATTTTGCAGAAATAACTGGAATATGTGTTTTATATAGTCTTTTAATTTTGATGCTTTTGAAATTCGTTCCCACTTTGCTCTTTCAACCGATTTTGAGGAATTTTTATGAGATACGGCGACAGATGTTTCCAAACGTAAGCAGTCAAGGTGTTTACTTTGTACTTTACCGATAAGTTCGCTTACTCCAATTTATGGTACAGTACCTTATTTGAACAAGTTACTGAACATACAGAAAATATATCCATAGCTCAAACAAGAAACATTTCCTAATTACGGTAAACTCTCTTTAAAAGATAATTGGTTTCCGACATTTAATAATACACAGTAAATGTAAATAACTAAATATACTTTGATTTCAATTTAAAGTTACATCCAATCGTAAGTAAACATAATTAATACCAAATTCTCAAAATCCTGCAAAATAGGAGTTGAAAATTAGTTTGAGTTAGATTTAATAGCCTAGACTAAAATTTAAGTTTAACATTCCTCTTTATATAAGTCAAAGTCGAATAAACACTGTTTCTTATTTTTTTTTCGGTAAAACGTGGTTGAATTTGGCAGATAATAAACAGGACTCAAGTTAAATAACCATCAGCGACTTGATCGGTCTATTTTTCCTCGTACCCAAAACTTTTACAGAAAGACGAAATGTCATAAAAATTTTTAAATCTGTTAAAATTATGATGCGCTTACAGAATTTTCTAGGCATTATGGTATTGCCCAGAGTTTTGAAGGGACTACAGCGTAGCCAATTAATACTTTCCCAATACTTAATAACATTTTAGGTTTAACTTATTTAAACTAAAAAAGGTATATATGTAATAACCTTTTTACAAAGGTATTTCGAGGTTTTAGTTTTCTGTCTTCATTGAATGTAATAAATAGGAATAAGCAAACAAATTATGTTATTAATAGAATATTTTAAATGAATGTATTACAATTTTTGTTTATTTAGTTATTTATGCAAAATTGTGTTATTCACTAAATTATTATTTCAGATTTTGTTTAATATAAAATATTACAGAATTTAACCTTCACTTGAGAAATATTCTTGTTTTTAATGTTTTATAATGTAATTTAAGAAACATTAACACCTTCTAAAGTTTAAATTTTGGTCACGTATAAAGTGCGGTTTCCTGCGGAAGTTCACAGATCATAAATTTACGGTTAAATGGAGCTCGCAATGTCAAAACATTTACAACATTTTAAACACGTAGACCCACTCGCGTAAAAGGTAATCGCACCACGTTTATATTGTAGGTTATGAAAATCATCAACCATTTAATATTGAAAAAGTAGTTTCAAATAAGAATTGTATTTAATTAAATTTATGATCTTGGATGTAAGCCCCAGTTGTATTACAAGTCAAAGAATACTGAGCTTGCTTTGTTTAAACTTTTAATATTTTAGTTTGTTTTAAAACTTGGTTCTAACGTAAATTTAATTTCTTTTGGATTTCCCTTTAACGCAAATAAAAAGTAACTTTATAAGAATGTTTAGCTTTTTAATAGAATAGAAGAGTTGCTATGGAGAAAGAAATCTAACCAATAATCTTTATAGATTGTAATGTGTTTGTATGTAAAATTATTAAATCTGTTAGAAATGCTTTATTGGAAATTTTTCGTGTTTTTCAGTTGTATTTCTATTACTATCTATGGTTAGTCTTAGTTTAAATAATTAATTTTATTTTTATGTACACAAATAAAACCACCTTTTGACCCCTGTAAGGCTTTGTTGTTTTTTAAGTTTGTCAAGATATTAATTTCGTTAGAATAGTCTGTTTTGTTTAGTTTAAGTTTTGTGTTCTTAGTTTAGTAGTTCTGACCTCAATGCACTACGAGCTTTAGATAATGGCAATACTGGATTTTTTTTTAAACTGACCTAAAAAACTATGGCTGATGATATGGCTTATAAATTACAACATCCTCTCTACATTTTAATTGTTTAATTTGTTATGAGTTCAACTCCAAACTAATATTTGTTTTTGTTTTGTTTAACTGTATCTTATCATATTTTAACAATGCTGCATTCTGTACTAAAAACTAGAATGTCGACTTGCAAAAAATTCTCTTCCCACCAAACATCAGTGCTAAAAGCCCTAGAAATGTGTACAAAAAGAATAACAAATCTTTCACAGTTGGTCGCTTACTGAACTTGCTTCCAGATTTTCTGAAATCTGCAGATGGCGGCAGCAGCAGTTCCCTTAGTCTCTAAAAGCTTATTTCATGCCCTTTAAGCTTTATGTCTAGAGTGGGTATTTTATGAAATGTATGGACAGTGAATAAGAGAATGAAAGCTGGGATTTTGTTAACCTGGTTGTATTGTTAAGATAGGAATTGTTATTTATTAAAGTTTGTATCTTATAACTTTTGAAAGCAACCTTGTTTTTTTTTATAATTTTCCAGCAGATGAGATAAAACAAACTGCTAGTAAGGTGGGTTCGACTTCCTTGTGGTCACTCAACATTAAACCTACATCTTAACATAACAACTATTATAGAATCTCAGCTTCTCAGGAAAACGTTGAATCATGGATATGGTTTCCCTCCAACTTGGTAAGCAATTTAACTAAGAAATAAACAATTACCTACAATTATTATAATTATTTACAATTATTGGGGGTTGAGGATTGTTTAAAGCCTTTTATTTGTTCAATATAGTAAACAATCAACTATATTTGTTTTTCGATATAGTAGGCAATCATCTATATTTTTTTATATAGAATTTTAAAACACCAATATTGTTTCAGTATAGTAGACAATCGCCTTTATTTTTTCAGGATAGCAAACAACCTAAAAATTAACGATCCAAATATATCGAGCTAAATGTACTGAATAAAAATAAACTTTAATTAAATATTGAACTTGACTTGTGAGAAGATATACTTTATAGAATAAACTTTGAACACAAAATCTCACAACTAATACGTCAGCGCAAACGCGTTTCAACGACAAAGCCGCCATCTTCAGTGATGCACGAGCAACAATTAATAGTCAAACTATAACTAACTAACTCTAACTAACTTAGTTATAGTTTGACTGTTGTAGCTCATGTATCACTGGAGATGGTGGCTTTGTCGTTGAAACGCTTTTGAGTTAATACACGGATTAGTTGTGACATTTTGTGTTCAAAGTTCGTTCTATCAAAAAATAAACTACTTTAAATAGATCAACATACATCAGGACGGTAATGAAATTTTATTCTGGCCACCTGCGATAAAGCATTATACATGTTAATACAAACACGACACACATATTAAAACATTTCACTTAAGGTTTTATGGATTTGTAGAGTCAAGGCAATTCATTTCAAGGTTAAAGCTGAGAAATTCGTTATTTATATTGTGATGTTTTAACTATTTATTTAGTTTAAATTTTATAGTTTATATTTTTAACTTAGGAAAATTTATCTTGGTAAACATTCATTTCAAAATTTGTTTTGCTTATTTTTAAGTTATTTTATAATTTAGGAACTACATTGTGTTTGTTTTGATTGAATTAAGTATTTAATTTTGTTTAACACTTTACTAACAGATGTTTAAAATGTTTGTCTAACCATGTTGGTGTTGTGGTACTTGTATTGTATTTGTATCTTATTTTCGGTTTTAACCTATGGGGCATATTTGCTCAGTGGAAAAGGGTAACATGATGCATAAATAAAGACCTATTTTCTCAAAAATCCTTTAACTGAACCAATATTGAAATGTAAAGAATTACAAAATGAAATATCTTCATCAAGTTCTATTTGGCAGCTGTTTTAAAACAAATAAACTTTAAAGTTGTGTTAGTTGTTACTTTTCAACAAATTACAAACCTTTCAATAACAGCATTAAAACCGCAAAGCTTTTCTCCTTCGCAGCAAAGTCCATTGCGAAGTACACTATTAATTATTAACCTAACTTGCTAAATGTACATTATGTGCTTTGTCGGAATGAACTAAAGTTTTCACCTCGACAGTTTTTACTTAAAACTTAGCTTAGGGTAATGATTTCCCTAAAAACTTTCTTTCCTTGAAACAAATATTGTTTGAACAAAGATACAACATAACCTCAAATTTAGTTCCACTAAGCAGTTAAATGCAATGGCTAATACAGTATTATTAATTGTACAACACTGCGTAACAGATAACACATCACACACTTGACAACAGATGTAACAGAGTTTATTTGTTGATAAGAAACTCTAGTGTATGAACTAGTAAGCAACCATGAAAAATCAATGGCAGATTAATTATATACACATGAGAAATACATCATTTTAAAATAAACGGTACCAGAAACTGGCACATACTTTCTCACAAACGTATTTAAATGATTATATAGTAACTAATAAATATTATTATTATTAGCTAGAGAGAAAACTATTCGATCGATTTCGAACAAATTTGCACCAAACATGTCAATTATGCCTGTATACATGAACGAAAAAAGATTTTGAAAGTTTTTGAAAGGGAGATTGCACGCCAAGATTTACATGTTTAACATATGAGGACAGAAGGGGGCCTGAATGCGTTTCGAAAAATGAATACATTGATAGATTTGGAGGATGTTTGGGCCAGGAAACTCAGATCTTATGTCGGATTTAAAACACAATTATTGAACCCGATATTCATTTCATTAACTTGTTCGTATTTGTGGGCAAAACCACTTGTATCTGCTAGTAATAATTAAAGTAATTAAATGTGATATTACTTAGTAACAGAGTCTGGAACGTTTAAAAAAATCTCAACTGTGTTACTTGAATTAATTGCTTTGTAAATAAATAATGAATTTGTACAGATATGGTTCACATGACTGAGTTAAACATAACGAATCCAATTAAGTAATTTGTACACCTTTAAAACAATTTTAATAAATGAAACTTTAGTATTGAATTATTCTACAAAAGTGATTACTTATGTAATTACTCTAAGCCAAGTATGAGGTAAAAACTATTGCGGATGAAACTTGTGTTCTACTTTAAAAATGTGCATAATTTACATTTAGCCAATTAGGGTAATTAGTATTGTATAACAAAACCCTGAAGTAGTTGATCTCTTTTGTTTAAAATAATACTTTTTAATACTGAAATGTATTATGCAGAATCTATTCGTATTATTATTTCTTCGCTTTGCTCTCCATTGCATGTGCCTTTTCTACAAAGGCAGAAGTTACAAGTTGAGGGTAATTTTTTAACCGGCACTTTTACAAGTGTATAACATCTAATGTTGTAAAAGACGCAAGTTTGAATCAGTTGGACTTTTTCCTGTAAAATTTATGGATACACTATAGTGATCAAACGTAGGTTGAAATTTATTATTGCAGTTAAGTTTGTCAAGTATCAGATTATTTTAGATAAAACAGACAACCTGTCACAGAGAACTGAAATAATTAACACGGCTTATCTTCAAAGCGACTTATCTTTAAGTATGTTGTTATCTAGTTTTTGCCAACATAAACAAAATGAATTGTTCCTTTCTTTAATTATAGTAAGAATACAACAAAAATATAGTTTACACAAATGTTATGTCTAGGCTTACTAACTTTAATCATTAATTGCCAAGTTCTCAACTAGAAATTCAATTGAAGTAGGGAAAATCTTCACTGAATTTTGAACATGACTGACCCATCGCTTGTGTTATACTAACTTTAAAGAGTTGTATTAAATCTGTAGTATATAAGGAAGTTTTCAAAATACTATTTAAACAACACACTTTATCTAGGCCTACTTAACTATGCAGACGGGGATTTTTAACTCGGTGAATTTGTACAATTATAAGGACTTTAAAACTGTGGGAATATTTGTTAAGATTTTGTGTTTTATGTATGTTATTATATATATTTAAAGAAAGATAAAAGTATTATCTTTTAATTGCATTTCATTCCGTATTGATAGATCAAATGATTTAGAAGTTGCGTACGTACGCTCGTACACTCGCTTTTATTGGAGTTGATTACAATAGAAACCAACCAAGTAAATTTATAGGCTATATTATTGATTGAAGTTGTAAACAAAGCCCCAAAGTATAATCTACGCTAGGTTTTGTTTGCGTATTACAGACGATGGGTGTTATATTATTAAGTTAAACGAATAGGTATTTCTTCTTTAAATTTGTATAAACGAATATTTTGATGATAAAAAGTTGTATTTATATACATTTTATAACCTTTAAGCAGATATTATAACGTAAAATTATAACAATACATTAGTTCTATAACTCATATTTAAAAAAATCAACTTCACAAGAAATTATAATGATTGAAGTTGTAAACATAACCTCAAACTATAATACAGATGATGGGTGAAATCAGCTGTTACATTAAATGTCACTCCACGTACGTACGTTCGTACTGTCGCTTTTATAGGAGTTGATTACAATAAAAACCATCTAAGTAAATTTAGAATCAGAAATTATTCTATACAACTAACTGTTGTTTAGGTTAGGTAATAGGAAACACAAAAAACTAGAAATGTTATATTATAATCCAAACACCTATCACTATTGAAATTATGCTAACTTTATTCCTTAGTTAAGGTCTATCTCAGAAGTGTGATTTATTGCATTACCATTTCACATTTTGGTCCAATTTTATGACATTAAAATTGTATCTCTTCCGTAATATAAAAATAAAAATCTTCTAAGCAATTGTTCTAAATTTTAATTTAAAACATTTCAAGTTAAAATTTGTAATACTACCTCAGGCAATGAAAGTTTTTACTTTTAAACCCTCGGAAATGCAACCAATTTTAATATTTGTTTTATTTAGTTACTCTAAATCTAAAACATTCCAGCTGAAAGGATTAAGTATTTATATAGTTTGTAAATTAATAATATAAATTAATCTAATTTCTTGATTTTGGATCTTGAGTGATAATTAGGAAACGGAAAACAACTCATATTTCGATAAGATGCTTCCAACTGATAAAAATAGGATAACCACCCCTATATAATAAATATTAATAAACGTTATAACTTCCTATGAAATTTGACACGTTCGTCTCTTAAGTGATCAATTTGTAAAGTAAACCACCCATACTTCGATTAAATGCGTTGGGATCCATTCGACTGCTAGATAGTGGCGGCTCCTTGTGTGGTTGATTGGTAGCACAACCCCCCAAGAAATAAAACAAAAAAATAATCACATTAATGTTTCTTTAAATATCAGTGCATTATCAATATCAGGATCATTTCGATCCAAAATTATACGGCCAAGAATGTCCCCAAACGATTGAAAAGCCGAAAAAAAACAGCCCAACCTTCGCGCGCAGCGTCTGGGAACGCACTGCTTCTGCAACCAGAGTCTTATGCAGTTATTAGCATTGAAACTGGTGGGGAATTTGTAACTTATGAGTTGCTATGACAACTCACATAAAGCCATCAGGTGTACGAAAGTTCTGCAACCCGCCACCGGGGCGCTAGGTTTTTGCCAGCCAGAATGCCTTTTTGTTCTGTCATATTTCATGTTTTGTTTTGTGAATAATACAAGACATTTTAAGGTTATGTGTTGTTCTCGTATTTTTGCTAGCTGTGTTTGGTGTTTATTTGTTTTAGATTGTGTTAATAAATTTTAGTTTGTGTGTCTGGATTATATTAGTAATGCGGAGAATGCGGAGTGTGTAAAAATTAAAGTAGTATAGTATGGTTCATAGTTAAATCAATTACAATAGTTCTTTTTACATTATTCTTCCTAACTTGTAGCAATTTGAGTGGGCCTAGACAGAAAGTGTAGTGTTGATTAGACGCCAATTAAAAGCTGTTAATATTCTTTTTATAATTAATATTCGTGCCATTCGTGATTTAATTATAGTTTTAATGATAGGCCACAACCTATTTCCAAAATGTTTGAACCCATTATCCCAAATCTATTTTCAAATGTCCTAACAATTCAAATAATAGTTTTTGAACAAACAATTATATGCCAAGTTCCTAAATAGGATATGGGGCGAGTTCATAAATTCGATTATGTTAATGTTATGTTTATTATAAAACTAAAATTCTGTTAAGTTTGCCCATCTGAAGAACAGACGGATGGACTTTCTTTTTAAATGAGTGATATTTAAACATATAATGTGTCTGATTTCTATTTTTATTCATGCATGATTTAAATTATTATTTTCAGTTTATTTACTATTTTATTGTAGGCTAATAGTACCCTTAACTGAAAGCTACAAATTTGTCACTTGTTCGTAATGGTAACCAAACCATTTCAATTGATTTAAGTTAACATTTGTTGTAATTAAGACAAAAACTTATAATTCCACGTGTAATTCATCATCTAAAATAATGTGTTAAATTGCGTTCATATTCCATACCCCCCGAAAATTCTCTCCACATAATTGCAACCACCAAGTTAATAACTCACCAGCCGCCACTGCTGCTAGATAGTGCATTTGGTAGATAGTGAGAATAATAGAAGTCTCAACCACGCGAAGGATCAAACACTCGATAGTAGACGCCGTTATGTCAAAGAAATTTACCAATAACAGGCAACGAAAAGGATTCCATGATCGAAGACTACCTAGTAGTTGGAGACTACTTAGCAGTTGAAGACTACCTAACCTAACCTAACCTAACCTCATCCCTTTCATGACATGCTGGGAGTGTGTCACAGACGAGTTTGATGGTGGCAGGGATTGGCTCCTCCCACTGCGAAACGGACTATCAAGTGTTTGCAATATCTGCGAAATGGACTATCTAAATGCATTTATTGCGAAAAGTTTTACAAGCGAGTCGAATATTGAAAACTTTATTTCGTCCAGTTTGAAAATTGGGTTAAATAATGCCCAAGTTCGGCCTAGAATATCGGGAAAATATAATTATTTTAAAACGCATATCCTCCTTTATCCTTGTACAGAGAAAACTACAAGCCAAGTTTACTGTTCTTGGCAGTAGTTTTAATCCAGTATTATTGCTAATTAAGCAGTCCAAGATAACAGAGCAAATTTAAAATTACAGTTGTTGTTGCATTACAGTTAATTACAGAGAAGTGTAATGGACAGCTCGACAAGAGTAAAACTTGTCCGTCTTTAAGTCTTAAATTAACCTAAGTACCAAACCGTACAATATACACTTTGTTGGAATGGAAAACCATTTTACTATGTTATAGTTTTTACTCCAGGGTTGTTTAGTGTTATTGTACGCGCCTTGGAGTATTTGAATAACAAATACAGTGTTGTCTTACTTCAGTATGTGTAAATTAGAATTAATTACTCAGCTAATGGTACGTCTAATGCATTTTCTTGTATATCCGGAATATATAAATACGTAACCGTTTTCTAAAACAAAAGATGTTGTCTTAGTTAAAAGAAATCTTTTTCAGTTCATTTTATTTGTAAGTAAAGAGCTAATAAAGGAAGATATTTTTAGCTTAACGTCTTGACTTATGCTAGTTAGACCATAGATCATGAATAATAAAAAAGATCATGCATGCATACGGGGGCTGTGCGCCGAAAAAAAGGTTGTCGGGAAAATAGTGCATGATCGCGCCGCGAGGTAGCGCTAGGGAAAAATCATTGGTAGCATTGGTGCTTCACACTGCTTCCGTCGCGTCGTTTCCCCAATAGATAGCGCCACTATCGTCGAATTTCCAGTAGATTGAAATATTACATTGGCTCGGAGTTCTATTAGGTTATCCAAATACAATGGTTAGACTAAGGAAGTAGCTCATATAAGCTGAAGTCCAGTATCTAGGGTTCAAACCTGAGTAATATTATTGAACGATAAAGTTGTAGAAGAATCGAACGACCGCTTTAATCACGGCACTACACTGCTCCAAAATAATAGCAGGAGCGGCCTTAGCTCGGTTGGAAAACCGCCCTCATATGTTCGTGACTTATGCTTTAAAATTGTTCCAATCACTGTAACGAAGGCAGTTTTTCATTTTCATTAGTACTTACTAACAAAATACCTACATTTTGTTACGAGGAAAACCACACCAAATGTTTAAAGCGTATCATAGTTTACATTTACCTAACGTTGTTTTGGAGTTTTTTTTATTAATATTCTGTTTGAAATGTATATTCCCAGATCCAACCGTACGCCTCACTTTCAAATGAATAAATATTGAGCTTGACTTGTGAGAAGGTTATTAACTCGAACGCGTTTCAACTACGAATTCGTCCATCTTCAGTGTTGCACGAGCTACAATAGTCGAACTATAACCAAGCAGTTACTTTAGTTAAGCAGTGAGTTATAGTTTGACTATTGTAGCTCGTGCATCACTGAAGATGACGACTTAGTCCTTGAAAGGAGTTAATAAACGTATCGGTTGTTAGATTTTGTGTTCTAAGTTTATTCTATAACAAAAAAAGTAAATTGTGTGCTTAAGATCACACGGGAGAAGTGTAAACCTTTTAACACGACTTATGAAATGAGCAAGCACAATGTCCATTTTTAACACAACTTACGAAATGAGGAAGCACAATGTCCATTTCAAAGGTATTACCAATCAAACTGTTCATTGGGTTAACGTTAATGGGTTAAGCCTATAACGTAGGACACTTGTATACCCAACTCAAATATACTAAACTAGCAATACGTTCGTGGCCTAACCGGCTAAGGTGATAGTCTGGTTCGAATCTCTGCAAGACCAAAACTTTTTTCAAACTGACGGATTAGAGCGTTTCAGAAAATGCGTGACGGTAATATCCGATTCACCCGCCAGCAAACACAGCGCCGACGCGACGTGAGCACATAGAAGTTTACACTTCAAAAACCTCACTTTCAATTATTTGAAAAAAAAAATACAGCCACCATTGTAATTAGGAAACATATTTTATTTGTAGAAAAACCAGTAGACGCATCAGTGTGCTTCGTTCAATTCGTTTGAACAATAATTGTGAACGGAAACATTTAGAGTGGCCTGTGCTGCATACTGGGTGACAAATTGCGAATTTTCACTAAAACTATTCGCATAAACATAATCCGGGAATGCTTTTTTCCCCACCATCCGCCATTTTGTTTTTTATAAGTCATTTATATCGCTGAAATTTAACCACTGAGTTTAAATTTTGTAGGTTACTCGTCAGTGTAAAGGTCTAAATTGAAAACATAATCGGCTTGTTACAATGGTCCGTTTCTTTCTGCCTTGAAGTTTTAATTGAGAATAAATTTTAAAAAATTAATTTTTTTAAGAAACTTCTAGAAAATTTGTTTAGCCTGTTTAGTTTCCTATCTAATTAATATCTTTCAAAACTATCGAACAAAGGGAAAAATTAGACAGAGTCCGCTTTAATTAATTATACTTGTAAACTAATTATACCGTATGCTTTGATCTTATGGATGTTGAACAAGTCAAACTAATGGATGCTTTTTAGTGTTATCCTTTGTTAGACAGTTTTTAAAAGTATACCATTTGTTATGAAATCAAATGGAATAAAAGTTTACGCTTGATTTGTTTTAAAAATGAACGGTTTTTAATTAATTCTCAATAAAATGTTTTAAATGGCCGCCATTTTGAAACGGATCATTGTAACAAGTTAATCATTTTTTTTAAACCACGACTATACAACTAACCACATACTACAGTAACCACGACCATAGGTTACTATTTTGAGTAACCTGCAAAATTTCAACTCGATCAGTAAAGCCGTTTTAGAGATCAAAATTATTAATTTAACCATTTTAGAACTGACGGTACTTTTACGTACCACCCAATTCAACTGTCTTTATAAAAGGTAACAGTGGCTTTATCTACAAGTTGAGGCCTGAAGGTACTTTAGAGTACCATTGCAGTTCTGTAAAACATCAGGTCTACACATAGTTTCAAAAAATACCACCAGAAAGCAGGACTTGTTTGGCTAAGTGCTTGCTTCCAATTGACAATGTATATGGTGTGATTTCCCCAATTTTTTAAAACATGTTCTAGTCTTTCATTTGGCAGTATTTGTTATTAAAAGGGTAGCATATTGTTTTAAATTAATTACTTTTAACTTAATAAGAACTGATCTAAGTTATTATTATAAACCTCTCGCTTATACATATTATACAGATTCAAACTTAAGAGCAACCAAGCAAACTTCCTATAACCACTCCTAGATGGTGCTGATAAATCTTTTACTTTACTTTTACTATACACGTAATATTTATACCGATAGTAAAGTAACTGAAGTTTTGTTAATTTGTCGGTTTCCTTTAATCAAGCAGTAGCCTAGTGGATAACGTTGCGTCTTCAGACGATGCTGGGTTCGAATCTAGGCTAGGGAGACCAGATATCTGTGGTTTGAGGGTAGGAGGGCGGAAGTAAGCAAACGGTGGTTGGCTCACTTCCAAGCTGACGGAATATGACTAGATATCTGGTTTCCAGCTGGGGCTGTTTTTTATAATTTTACTAAGGTATTTATATATGTATATATATATTTACTAAAAAAAACGAGTTAACAAAATGTTTTTTACTAACCAACCTTAGTTAATATCAAAAATAAAGAAATATATAGATTTTCCAAATTGTATCACTTCTTAGTCCTTAAAGGGTTAACCAGCTCATTCGATTGGGAGTGACTAACAATAAGGGTTGAAATGGTAGGGGTGAAAATGGGTAACTATTTTGAGTTCCCCCAAATATATTCACCCCCAAAAAAATATTTATTGGTTCCAAGCTATAGAACATGAAAAATATATTTTTTTATATTTAACATATTTTGATATAACTTCAAAATCCCGAGTAAAATAGACATCATACATTTTTTCGAAATTATTTTATTTCTCCGTCAAAAATGCTCTAATTTTAAAACTATTCAGGAAATTGTGAGTTTAAATGTCCCAAATAAACTCAACGTTTTTCATGAAAAAATTTTCATATTATTTTGAGATTTTTGAGTTTTATGAAAAAAATTAGGTCAAATTGGAAAAATCGATGAAGCAGGGTTTTTGTCAAAAAAAGTTATATTTAGTCTTATTCTCTTTGTATTTCTGTCGACTTAATGAACAAAATATGAACATATTTTTTCCGATTCTAAAATATCGAAAGTAGACAAAAACTAAAATGTTAGATTTTGCTAAAACTAATTTTTTCCTATACAGTGTCAAATTACATTTGATCGATAAACATAGTAAAGCTATTTTTTCAATCAGTTCATTAGTTCCAGAGATTACCCCCCCCCCCTCTACATGCGAGTTCTTTACCTTAGAAATACCAACGAAATTTTTAAAGAGGTGCTCTTGTAGAATATAATTGTTATTAAAACAAATACAATTGTTGAAAAAAAAACTAACAATCATTTGTTACGCAATAAATTTTAAATTATTGTTACTAGTGAATGATTTTTCCAAGTAGGTATACTAATTTCTGAGATTTCCCGAATATGATACAAACAAAGTTTAACTCTTTAAAAAAATTGGAATAGATAGCCCACCAGAACTGTTTTGTTGTATTGTATACCAAATTTCTACTAGATTTCTTAATATTTTCACGTTTTCATTATTTGTATATAAACAAGATTACCAACAAATACATTTTTCGGGCATTTTTTTACCGCATTTATAAGTTATTGCTTTGAATCAAAAAGTTATCAGGACTCATATTTTATAAACACTTTGTGTAAATTTCAGATATAATCTTGTATGGTATGTCTCTAAAAGGAAGAAGACATTCTTAATCAATATTATTTATAGTTATCGTAAATGAAATATTGAACAATATGTAAACGTACACATTCACTTATTTTAAATAAAAAAATAGATACTTTTAATTTTTTAAGTTGAGCAATATTTTATTGAAATTGTGTCTAATAAAGAAAATAGTCTACAAACAGATATATTTAAAAACGACAGCTGTGAGTAAGCACCTCATTTACAATTGTACTTCAAGAATGCAAAAAGTTTACAATAGCAAATTAATTGCTTCCAACAAATCGTAAAAACATTTCAGTAACTGTCAAAAATAACAACTGCTGCAAAATATTGAATTTTATGATCACCTGGCCATAAAATCTTACAAGGAAGAATGTAAAACAAGTTTATGGATATTTCAAACACTTTTTAAGACACAAACAAACCGTTCGAGAAGCATTTAATGCCAAAAACGTTATACGTAGCATTTGCATATTAAGATTTTCTTAGAGTGTTTCATAAAAGTTTAAGGGCTACAAACAAAATCAAATCAAATACACCAGCAAAGATATTGCTCCGTTACTAACCTTACCGCCAAATTAAAATAATTACCCACTGAATAAATTATTTTCATAGACGGAGACGGCTTTGTGCTATCAAAGGTAAACCAAAACTATGCGTTACGAACAATCATAAGGATACCCAGACCAAGGCTACCATAGTTTTTAATAGAAACTTTGCTGCACATGCTAGGTCTAAAAGAAAACTGTTTAGAATTACTTCAGCTTTGTGTTATTGTAATTAACATAAAACACCAATACCTTCTCCCACCACGCAGACAATTTACTCAGAGACTAATGGCGAGTGCATATTACTCTATCGAACTACCTCAACCCAATCGGACCAACATAGTATTGCATGAAAATCAATATTATAGTTTTGTTTATATTTTTATATTTATGGTTGGAGTTTATTCTGTTCAACATACACAATTTAATCTGCTAAACTAGATGGGCGTGATCCATGGCCTTGAGATACGCAGTAGTCTCCGAGCTGATTCGAGTGGTGGGGGCCAGAAAGGCTCAGCCTGTTGCCGTGCTCCGAACGTAATACTTCGGTCTGTAAGCGAATAAAATATTCAAATAAATATATTGTCCGTGCGAGGTAACCTTCCCCTTCGAGTGGACGGCGTCCCCACTTGCCCGCCAACGCATCTGAGAAGTTACGCTACATCTGACGAAGTACTGTATACGTAAAATACGTGAAAACTGAACACTTACTGTCAATGTATCATGTAAACATAAATTGTACGACCTCAAGTTTGTGAGAAAAATACTGAAATTTATAAATAATTTCAAAAGGTATAGCTCAGCTGATGGTAGTTTTATGGTGTTGGTTCAATAAACAGCTGTGTATTCTAACACCTCTAAGCTTGCATGGATCCTATTGCTCGTGGTATTTCAAATAACTGCTGATTCCATACTTTGAAGTAATTGGTATCTGTAGATATTAGGCATGCTGGTTTGTTTAACCTTGTTATAGCGCCAGTTATACTGTAAACTGCATAATTTTTATTTTTTATTGTTTCTGATTTACAAAAAATGTAATTGAGTTCTTACAAATAAACATAATATTTATACAAACTAAACCAAAATAACCTGCTCACAAAATACGACAGAAAAAATAATGGAAATCTCGAGGTAATAAAACATGTGTAGGGTCGTTTTAAAACAATACATGAAACAAAATTAAAATACAAAGCTAATTATTGTAATTATACTTTTAATATTACTACTATCTTTGCTTTTAGGTTAAGGATTAATCAGACACTCTTATTAGAAAAAATTTATTAAATATGTTGTGAGGGAAAGAAGTAATGGATTGGAAGGGGTTCCCCATCTTTCATATATGCGTCCCCTTGTTAACCTTTTCATTGGCACGCCCGTATATATAGATTTGTGCTATTGTAAACGTCTCACGAATACAAACCATACAGACTCATTTAATAAGAACCGAGCAAACTTATTGTCACCGATCCTAGATGATGCTGATAAACTATATTTTCCTTTACATGTAATATTTAAACCGATAGTTAAGTAACTGAAGTATTGTTAATTTTTCAGTTTTCTTTAATCAAGCCGTAGCCTAGTGGATAACGTTGCGTCTTCCTGATCAGAAGATGCCGGGTTCGAATCTATGCTGGGGGGGGGGGGACCAGCTATCTAATCATATCTGTGTTTTGAGGGTAGGAGAGCGGAAGTAAAGAAAAAGGTGGTTGGCTCGCTTCCAAGCTGACGGGATATGACTAGATATCTGGTCTCCGGCTGGGGCTGTTTTGCATAATTTTACTTATTTTCCGGCAAAAAAATAAAGCATTGACTTCTAATGTAACTCTACGTGTTCATAAACCCCGAGTCAATCCACTAGTATATCTGAGGTAACAATGTGGCTCCAACAATTCAGATTAGCCATAGGTATCCGTATTTTATCCTGTACTAAGTGGAGGTATGTTTTCCAAACTGAGTTACATAATTTACTAAAGGCAGATCAGTGCACTTTGTTATAAAGCATTATCTTAAAGTGCGCATTAAGGCTGGGTAACTAATTTTACTAACCTTAACTTTCTGATTTACTTACTGAGCTGTAAGATTAACTCTCTGACTTGAAATGTAAGTTATAGATGCTAAATAGGCATGACATTTTCTTTCTCGTTTGGTGATAAAATAAGAAATTCAGAGAGAAAATTAAGTTAAATCTTTTATATTGAAACTTACATAGTTGCGGAAAGTTGATAAATTACAGAAGTTCATCTGAAAAATTATTTATTTAAACGGTAATGGCAAAGGTTATTTCTGGTTTCAAAATTAGTTTCTAATGTTGGATTGATCGTGTTTTTACAATGTTTTGTTCTGACATTTGCCATCGTAAAGAAAATAATATAAGATATGTTGATAGTATAAACAAACTATCGTTATCAAATGAAAAACTAAAACTGACACAACCTAATTCACAAGCAATTTTTTCTTCAGTTCCCGTTCGGAAGCACAGTAACTATGCCGTGGCAACGCAAATATTTATTTAAAGAAACATTTGACGAGGAGTTATCCGATTAAACTTTGTATTTTTGTGTCGTGTTATCGTGTGTGTTCAGTGTTATTGTGTATTGTTTTATTTAAGTGGTGAGTCCTACACCTGACGAAGCCGGCTGTGAACGGCGAAACAGCGCTGTAGTGTAACTACAAAAATATTAAGAATTGCTCCGACTACTGTATAAGGTAAACTATATATTGTAACCTAGAAGACTTGGTCTATATTTGATGTATAACCAAAAAATGCAACTAAGGTTAAGAATAAGAAGGTAAACAAGATCTATGATACTAGAACTGAGCTGTCAAGAAAACTTAAAAACTAACACATTTATAAACTAAATAGAAAACATTAATTTAGAAGACTTGGTCTGTATTGGATGTATAACCAAAAAAAATGCAACTAAGGTTTAGAAAAAGAATGTAACCAGATCTATGATACTAGAACTGAGCTGTCAATAAAACTTAAAAACTAACACATTTATAAACTAAATAGAAAACATATAACTAGAGGACTTGGTCTATATTACATATGAAGGGCTGAGAAGCCAATGGGTATAAGTATAGTGAAATTAGTTTTGAGAAAACTCAGTTTAAAGTTAAACTGCTTTAATCAAACCCAGGTAAAACCATGATCACTAAAACTAGTATATATTTTAATTGCTAGGTTCTAGACTAACAAAATAACAAAGATTAATTTTATTTTCATCCCCTTATTCTTCGTTATCAGCCAATATTTGATAAAAGTTGTCAATTGTAAACCTTGGGCTGTTAACACGTTCACTGCTAAGGACGCACATATGTGAGCTTGACACAAAATATTGCGAGTATTTTCAAAACACCATGTATTGCGTGCTTCGCACGCCAACCCGCATATTGAGAGGACTTTCAATACACAATGCCAGGCGATGACAACCACCTAGGTTTTTCGCCTTAAAAAAATATAAAAAAATCAATACAAAATGCATTGCGTGCTTCGCACGAAAACCCACGTATTGAGAGTAATTTTAATACACAGTTCATTGCGTGCTTCGCACGCCAACCAACATATTGGGGGGATTTTCAGTACACAATGTATTGCGTGCATCGCACGCCATCCCCCGTATTGGGAGTATTTTTAATACACAGTGCATTGCGTGTTTCGCACTAAAACCCTCATATTGGGAGGATTTTCAATACACAATGCATTGCGTGCTTCGCACGTCAATTTTGGGCCTGTGTGCTATGGACGCACATTTGCGTCCGTTTTAAAATATTAGTGATTATTACGTAGAAAGGTTAAAAAATATAAATAAAGTAATTTCTACTCATTTAGGCTATAAATATAAAATAACATTTCAGCTCCTAGCTTTGGAAATACGAATTTTGCCTAGCGGTAAACGTGGCAACAGGAATTATAAGTTATGTAATAAAACATAGGTTACAAGTAAATTACTCATGTAAAGTAAAGCGACTAGCGTATCCCTTGGCTTAAAATCTAAACAGCTCTTCTACGAAGTATTTTTTTTTCGCCACTAGATCTCATCACATGATAGACTTACAATTATATTCCTTGGCCACAAACATTTTAAAGTGTTGAAGTGCCAGTTTCTGCACTTAACTCCATTATTCAAAAAATGTCACTTGTACCCCTTGCCTTCTCAGCCCTTCATATGTAACTTAAACTTATAACCAATGTTAAGAATAACGATTATACCAGATCTAGAATACTAGACCTAAAATGTCAAGGCAACTTAAAACTAAATACAAACAGAATTAGAGAAACCTGCACAGACACACACAAGTAATGACAGATGACAAAGACAACAAGGCTGCCTTTTCAAAAAGATAAAAGTACCACAAACTGAAGCAAGTGAAAATTAAAGTAAACAAAACTTCGCCATCTTTTTATTATCTTAGCACGGGCTCTTGTTACAGCGTAATCCAAGATGTTATCCGATAAAACTTCAAAATGTTTTAAATTTGATTGATTATTATTTTCAATTAATTTTATTTCTTGTTTAGTCAAGGTAATCACAATAACCTTATTTCTACACTAGATTCACTGATTTTTTTGTTTGCCAATTGTATAAATGAAGGTTCAATTATGTTTCGTTTATAACATTTTTTTCCCCCCAATGTATTATTTTATACATATTTGTTTTCGCCATTCCGACCATTGATTTTATTACAATAATATTACGACTTATCGTCACAATAGTCTAACGTTCTTTTTCTTTCTACGGCCGTTTCGGTTATTCAACCATCCTCAGGATTGCTGTGTAATTCCCGTTGTCAATATTTAAAATACATAAAAAGATATACACATACATAAAACACAACACTCAACACATAACTTTTATTGTGCATCTTTTTCTGTCCCGTGTAGTAGGCCTACTGTCAAGATGCGTACTGTACATTTTGTCTATTCTGTATCGGAGGTAGATGGGAGGGATTCTTATCTAAACTAGATATTATTGTGTCATAGATTATGATATTAGTTCATTGTTGAACGAGAAACTAAAATTTGACTCTAATATAATCTATGACACAATAATATCTAGTTTAGATAAGAATCCCTCCCACCTACCTCCGATACAGATTAGACAAAATGTACAGTACGCATCTTGACAGTAGGCCTACTACACGGGACAGAAAAAGATGCACAATAAAGTTATGTGTTGAGTGTTGTGTTTTATGTATGTGTATATCTTTTTATGTATTTTAAATATTGACAACGGGAATTACCCTGCAATCCTGAGGATGGTTGAATAACCGAAACGTCCGTAGAAAGAAAAAGAAAATTAGACTATTGTGACGGTAAGTCATAATATTATTGTATTATTTTACCTTTCACCAATTAAACTTTTTATTTTCGGACAAACTACGTTCGGTTATTTTCAATTTATGTACATGCAGTACACGCGTATTGTTTTCGTGTTTATTTAAGCTGTTATTTAGTGGAAATTTCGTCTCACCAATGTACTACCTATTACATTAACATTTTATACTTTAAATACAGTTTTTAGTATCCTAAGTACCATTTATGGGATTGGTTTTGACGAGATGTTGTCTAAAAGTGTTGTTATTACCAAGCGAAGAGCGAATTTTATGTATTCTACGTACGCGCCTGACATTTTGCATCCCGGCATAAGGGTTACACGTAGTTATAAACGTCAAAGGTTCCTCTTTATCTATAGAGTTTTGAAGTGGTAACTTCTTAAGGCGCACATCGTCTAAAATTTTGGGCAGTGAATCGTTTTTACCATCACGCTTTTTCCATCACCCTCTACTATACAGAGTGATCATAACGTCCATTTAACCCCTTTTAATATTTTTGTTATTAAAAATAAGTTAACATAACTTTGTATGTATCTTGTGTTGTATAACAGGACACATTTTTTTACATAACTGACCCTCTATGATTTTGGGGGGGGGGCTTAGGGGGGTTAACAAAATTTCATATATAAAGATAGATCATATAATACATCATTGAAAAGCTTATTAAAAGAAAAACACAATGGCACAAACTAAAGATTAATATCATACTTAGTTTCAAAGTAATGGACAATCAAAGTTCTGTAAAATAACATACAACCTACTTATTCCTAATATTAAATAAACGGTATCAGTTAACTGACACAAACTTTCTCCCAACTTACTGTAGTCAAAATAATATTGTTTTTAATCATTTTATTTACTACTTTTTAGAACAAAACCAAAAAATAATATTCTACCTACGTCAATCGTATAAAAAAATTATTGTCCCAGGCGGGATTCGATCGCGCGACCTTTGAATTACTGGCCATGCTCGCTACCATGGTGCTACCCCGTGCGGCCGCCGCCGCGATGCTCGATTGACAACACAAACTTGTTTATTTTTAAACATTTCCCCATAATTATAAAACGCCGAAGTTTTGATAAAAGCGGGTGGTGTCATTTTGTTTGGCATCTTAAGCACTATAAATACTGAAAATTTGATCAAAATCGTTGGAGCCGTTTTTGAGAAATTTGCTTTTTTATCGTTTTTTATGGGTTTTTAGGGGTAAATTACCCTTCAAAATTAAAAATTACAAAAAATGAAAAAAACACGCCTGGAGATATTAGGGTTTAGTACCTACATACCAAATTTCATGAAAATCGGACCAATAGTGTCCTCTCTGGTCGTGTATACATACAGACAGACACCACTCTAAATACACTTTTTTGGGTTCAGGGAGCACTAAAACAAAAAATTCCACTAAAAATATTTTTGGGTTCAGGGAGCAAAAACACAGATAATTGCACTAAACAATTTTTTGGGTTCTGGGAGTACCAAAACAGATAATTCAACTGAAAATTCAAGTTCGAACATTTTTACGAAAACAATACTTTCTCCATATACTACGTATAGGGTGGAGAAAGTAAAAATTAATAACCTGCTTTGATGTTATGATAACAATATCATTTTCCAGAAATTTTATTGTGCATTATTTTGAAACGAAGCAAGACTTTGAGCTCTAGTTTGCGCCATTGTGTTTCTCTTTTAATAGGCTTTTCAATGGTGTATTACATGGCCAACCTTTACATATGAAATTGTTAACCTCCCTTGCCCCCTTAAGCCCCCCAAAATCATAGAGGGACAGATATGTCAAAAAATTTGTCCTGTTATGCAACAAAAGATATATTATAAAGTTTTGTTAACTTATCTCAGTAACAAAAATAATGAGGGTGTTAAAGGAACTTTATGAACACTCTGTATATAGGCTAGTACACATGTGTATATAGTTTATTTGGTAATACCTATGTTATGGACATTGTGCTTCCTCATTTCTTAAGTTGTGTTAAAATGGTTTACTTGGCAATACCTCTCTGAAATGGACATGCTTCCTTATTTTTTTAACTTGTGTTAAAATAGTTTACTTGGTAATACCTCTGAAATGGACATTGTGCTTCCTCATTTCATGAATTGTGTTTTAATTCAATATTTTCTATACTTTTAAATTGTAAATCAGAATATCAGAATATCGCCATAGAAGTTACTTTTTTCCCGTGTGGTCTTACGCACATCTGGATTTTATCGTATAACATCTTGTATTATTTTCTTTATAAACTATGGCAAATTTGAAAACAAGAACATTGTAAAAAATATGATTTACTATTTTTTGTATAGTCTGTCCGCTCGGCCGTGATACCTGACTTCTCGGAACTCAACGCCCCCCTCCACTAGTTTATCACCGGCAGGCCCAGCGAGCGGGTAGGGAGGGGGGTTTGAGTTCCGAGAAGTCAGGTATCAAGGCCGAGCGGACAGACTATAATGTTTGTAACTGTATTTAGTATTAACTATTTATGTAAATGTATTTATTTTATCCTTTTGCTTCCCATTTATTGACAACAAGAAGAGGAATTCCAAATGAATTGATTAAAAAGGCCGAATACTTTTGGTCCGCCATTTAGATTTTTTTAGAGGTATGATCAAATTTAAGTACAAAAACTGCAAATACTTTTTTTTAAATTCCTGTAACTATTCACGAACAAACTATTGAAAGATTCACATTTTCACAAAATGAAAAACAAAATACTTGCTGTACGAATTAATTGCTACGACATCTATCATTAAACACAGATGCTGAATCTAATGTTTACTGGCGACCTGGTTTCCTATTAAATCAGGATTAAAGGGTTATACAAACTGTGCAGAACCAGGAACAAAGGAAGGATTTACGGAACTGGAGAAAGTTGTTTTTCAATATCAGTATTAGAGAACTATAAGTTCAAGCTCAGTATTACTGCTTCTAAAATACATTTCAATAGGTTTCATTGTATTGTATTTTCATTAAATATAAGATCGATAGGTTTATTAATACAAAGTATCCAGTGCTTGGCGTTAAATTTTCAAAGATAGTTTCTTTAAAATTTGATAATGTATTGATATATTGGCAAGATATTTAATGTGCTTTCATTTTTTTAACCGTACAACCAGCAATCTTAACGAAAATGGTTTTTTTAGCGTTTGCAAGCATTTTTTCTGAAATTCGCCAAAAATATTAAATGAACCCCAATCCAAAAGTATTCCATAGCTTTTTGTAGAGAAAGGTTCAAAAGACAAGTAATACTGGGCGGGCTGTAGAGATTGAGTTATTTCGTTACGTTTTTTATGAATCGGGCGCCGATTGATTTGCAGAAAACTGATAAACTGCAACGATGATTACGTATGCAAATATATGTTTTAGAAAAAACTTGTAAATACAAAACTTAAAATGTAAATCATTTTTCATTTCCAACGGTTTTTTCTTTTTGAGATAGGAATATTTTTAGTGGATCATATATTCGATACAATAACGCGTTACAAATGTGTTGTCACAGCACGATGTGGTCGCACCCCGGCGTTATCTGCCGGTTCTAGGGTTAAGTTAAGAGGATGAACTATTCCAAAGTATATGGATTTACAATAGAATATGTTCGGAGAAAAAATCATATGATATCCTGTAAAATATCTTTGAAGTTAGGGCAAAAGGGCTTGTCAGAAATTGTTAACGATACAGGAGAAGCACTCAAAGTTTTGACAAACTCGTGGCTTGCATTGCAGTATACGCGAGAAGAGAAGGGGCGAGTAACTCAAGTGCTGTTTTCTTCTCAGTTCTTAATGGCAAGCCATCGCTGAGTGGATAGAATCTTCCTGAACAGAAGATACTGGGTTCGAATCTCGGCTAGACCAGGTAACTTTTCAAATCTGTGGTTTAAGGGTAGGAGGACGGAAGTAAAGCAAACGGTGGTGGGTTCGCTTCCAAGCTGACGATATATGACTAGTTACCCTGGTCCTCTGGCTTGGGATGTTTTGCATAATTTGTATGAGATATTTATGTATGTGTATAATGTCTACATATTTATTTTTTTTAAACCGCAAAAATGTTTTCTTTACATAATTTTGTCTTTTTTACCATTGAAGTTTGACCGCGAAGCCATTGAAATCACAAACAATATATATTTTATTCGTACAATAACAATTCATTAACAATTTCTGACTTAAGCCCTTTTGCCCTAACTTCACCGTTCAAATAACAGAAACTTCCACGCGACCCTTAACTACAACTGAGAAGTGTTGCTAAGTTAGGAATCTGAAACTAAGATTGTTTGTTAACCCCAATACGTTTAATTTACTAAACATTATGGAAGTTCGACAAGTGTATCTTATTTTTAACTCTGGCTGTATAACGAAGGTAAAGTAAACAGCGGTTGAGTAACCAACAAGCTGGTTGACTATTATTAGTTTCCTATCGTTTAGGGTTATGCAGTATCTCAGAGTTGTCTCTAGTATTTATGTTTAGAGGGACTTAGTGAAACTGCCCGACATTTTGGGTACTTTTGAAACGATCAAACTGCCACGCTCATTAAAGAGGATTAGGAAGGGTCGCCTCGCGAGACTAGAAATGCTGAAATTGTCCGAGCGCCCAGTCATCTAGTCTCTACGGGACTGGGAAAAAAGTAAATTATTTTTGTCCCTGCTTCCTGTCAGTGACTGCAGTCTTCTAAAACTGCCGTAGACTGCTTTTCCTGCCGCCGACAACCTAACCTAACCTAACCCCTAATAATAAAACCGATTGTATTACACTAAAGTGTATCAGCTAGTAATTCATGATATTGGTGGCAGTTATTAGAAGACTGCAGTCACTGACAGGAAGCAGGGATAATAATAGCAGGGAAGCACTGACAAAAATAATAACGCAGGGACAGGCGTTCGGGGCAATTTCAGCATGTCTGGTCCGGCGAGGCGACCCATCTTGATCCTCTTTAATGAGCGGGGCAGTTTCATCATTTCAAACGTCCCTAAAATATCAGGCAGTTTCAACGTCCCCGTTTAGAGTATTACCATTGTATTTGGATAACCTAATAGAACTCCGATCCAATGCAATATTTCGTTCCACTGGAAATTCGACGATAGTGGCGCTATCTATTGGGGAAACGACGGAAGCTGTGTGAAACATCAATGCTACCAATGATTTCTCCCTAGCGCTACCTCGCGGCGCGATCATGCACTATTTCCCCGACAACCTAATTTTCGCCACACTGCTGCCGTATGGATGCAAGATCTATTTATTATTCATGATCTATGGTATTACTCACCGAGGTACCTTATAAACGTCCCCCGTTCCCACCCACGTGGTTGTGTTCAATGAATATTTTACTATAACCGTTTTGTTCAATAAAGCCAGTACGATAATATTTCAAACTATAAGTTACTACAAACATAAATGTCCACCAACTCACGGAGCACGCGTATATTATTCGCAACATACGATAAAAGCAAACTCTCCTTCATTTTATGTGCACAACTTAGTGTTGACTGTTTAAAACATACAAGGTAGAAGAACTTGGTGCAGTATGTTTGTATGCAAGTACTAGATCAAACTTAAACATGGTGTAAAAGGTCAAATGTTTATTAAAAGGTTTTTTATAAAATGCTGACACAACTGAGTGTGCTTAAGACCACACGTTGGAAGTGATAACTTCTATGACAGATTTATATTTTGATCAGTATTAATATTAGAGGAGAATAAGGGTCAACAAATTACACAAGTTAATATATTGTCAAAAAATATGATATCATACTTTGACATTGCGTAATTATAATATAATAATTATATTATTATAATAGGCCCTATTATTATAGTTATAATATTATTATATTATAATAATATTATAATTATATTAAGTATGCGAAAAATAGTGATCATTATAATGTAAGCAGTATTTATTTAGTGACTAATGATTTTGAGTGAGGAATTAGTGTATTACTCTACATAGAATTCTAAGAATGTATGCGCATGCGCTAACAGAGTGTAGGTCAGTTAAGCGAGTCAGTCGGTGACAGACGTTCGTCTCGTTGTCTAGTACACTACCGTTCCTAAAACATTGTAGTGTTGACGCCCCGTGTTTATTTATGTGATGATGAAACAATCAATTATTTTACTCTGTTTGTGCTGTACAAAGAAAAATGAATGTGCATCTTAGTTGTTCTACTAGTAGGAAACCAGTGATACAGTAAGCCATGCGCCGCGCTTCGGCCGTAAAAAACAGACTGGGTAGTAGAGTACTGGCAGCAGTCACATCCCCCACTCCACCACACATAGCATACCTCTCCTCCCTTCCACACCCAATATATTTCCATCTGTATTAGTATATGCACTCTACATAGAATTCTAAGAATAATTGTAATGTATAATCCCATAAGAGTGTAATAACCCCTAGAGGTTGACATGCATAAGGTTCTGGACCGCCCACATAAGAAGATAATCCCATATTATTACAATTATTATAATCCCTTCTAATTATTATAATTGTATCCCTTACATATTGAATTATTCTTAGAATTCTATGTAGAGTGCATACACTAATACCTCACTAAAAATCATTAGTCACTAAATAAGTACTTCTTACATTATAATGATCACTATTTTTCGCATACTTAATATAATGTCTCATATTTAATACATTATAATAATACCATAATAATTATTATAATTATCCCTTACATATTGAATTTTTATAATTCTATGTAGAGTGCATAAATTATTACCTCACTCAAAATCATTAGTAACTAAATTAATACTGCTTACATTATAAAAATCATTATTGTTCGCATACTTATTATAATATAATATTATAATTATAATATTGTAATAATTATAATATTATAATAACGTACCTATAGTTTGGTTACTGTAGCCCGTGCATCACTGAGGATGGCGACATTGTCGTTGAAACCCGTTTGAGGTTAGTAAACGTATTTATTGTGAGATTTTGTGTTCAGGTTTTATTTTATCTAACGTACTTATTCCTATTCCCTCTCCACGCTCTGACTTGTGTCTATGCAAAAAGTTCGTGACGCGAGATTTCAGAATCATAGTCAAACGAAAGTGCCCAACGGGCCAATAGAAGTTATCACTTCAAAAATAGCAAGTGCGGGTAAACGGTAGGCGTAACTATGGCTCTCTTAAGCCGAACCAATGAAAGGCTTTTAAGCCTTAGTTGTATAAACTACTCCTTTGTTAAGTGTATGGTAATAGGGTACATTCAAATATTATAGCTCTATGCAAAGTTTCTTCAAAATCAATAAATTGGAAATATCTGAGTTTTTCTGAAAAACAGTTTTAGGGGTGGTAACCACCCTTAGGCTAAGAATGTTTCCAAACTCTTTCTTAGTACGCATCTAGAGCCTTTAAAGAATATTTGTGCCAAGTTTCATGGTTGAAAGCCATATAGTTTTTGGGAAACTATGATTAGTCAATCAATGAGTGGTATTTGGTTATTATAAGTATAGAAGATGTATCGCCTTTTCCCTCTATTATTTCATTATTATTTTATTTTATTTTACTATATAATAATTATCCCTTACATATAGTATTCTACTTAGAGGGCAAACACTAATAATACCACACTCAAAATCATTAGTCACTAAATAAATAATGCTTATACATTATAATGGTCACTATTTTTCGCATGCTTATTATAATATAATATTATTATAATACATTAATATTATAATAATTATAATAACGTATTATTATATACTATGTATCGTCTATTTCCTCTCCACGCGCTTACTTGTCTATATATACTATGTATCACGCATTCCCTCTTCACTCTCTGACTTGTGTCTGCGCAAAAAGTTGCGAGACGCGATATTTCAGAAACATAGTCAAGCGAAAGTGCCAATAAAAGTTATCACTTCAAAATCAACCATACTAACATCATACACATCATAGAACATCGCGTATTGCCAGTACATATTGGTTACAATGGTACTACCGCGTTCATTATTATTATTTTTAGTGGGCAGTGGGACGTGCTGCCGGGAAACACCGCACCTAACCCCGTAAGCCCAGGCAGCAGGGAGTTAAAATAAAGTTACCTGAAAAAAATGCGGGACAGATGAAACTTTGGTAATGTGTACATCTTGACATCCTAAAAAAACATACTAAGTTTGCGACCCCACCATTTTGAGCTTACGCCGCGTTGTTGGAGAATGGTGGCAAAATTCTGGTTTTTTCCAAATAACTTCAGTTAAGTGCGTCCTAGAAAAAAAGGTTTCGTGTAAAAATTATAGAGAATTTAATTCTCAAAAACTTTTTTTCTAAATTTTTTTCTGTGAAATAAACAGATTTTGACTTAAGTGCCATCTTGTATTGTGTATATAAAAACTGCATGAATGCGCTATTATCACGTGAAATTCATGAATTATTTATTATAATTTGTATTATGTTATTGAAATATTATTGCTATTATTTATTTTGTAATAATTATTATTATTTTTCATTGCACTAGCTTTCACACCACCCGTGAGGTAAAATTAATAGTGCGTTTTTTTTTACTGTGGTTTTATCTACGGGGCGTCCCACGATGAGGTTTAAACGTTTGATTTTGTATAGAGTGCCCGTTAATGCATCGATCTTTTTGATACTTTACTCACTTCACAATATATTACTTATTTTAACATCAAAGCTAAGATGGTAAACACAGTTAAATGTCCATTGTCACAGGTTCATCAGTCTAGGCATAACCTAAAATTATTGTGTGCCGTTAAGGCAGGTAAAATAAATTAAACATACACACAATAATTTAAGGTTAGGCCTAGACCGATGGACCTTCATCTTATGTTTATTGAATGCATTTACAATTCCATATTAAATTACATTAGGATTTGAAGAAAATTCGTGATGAAGTTCGTTCCTGACGGGGATCTCACGACCGCATACATGAGTTATTTCTGAGTTGTGTCCAGACAACAAACAATCTCAATTCTAGTTTGCTAAGACCCAACTGTATAGGTTAAATGTCCATCCAGGCCATCAATGAAGTCATACATGAATCCATTTTTTGCTTACTCTTTCTATCCATATTCCTATCTTAGGCTCCATGCCCATCGATGGAGTTTCAGCTCCTTTTCTGTCCAGAATCTATTTAATTCTACTCCTTCATTGCCAGGGTAGAAAACCCATCAGCACTTAGTAAAATGTCTTGGCAATTTTAATCAAAATCATATGAGTTTAATAAGATTGGTAATATTGTGAAACTTTGCAAATAAATTGGTTACAATGTTTTGAAACCTTTTACTTTTCCTTATTCGACAGCGACGTACCATAAAATATCAACATTCGCCCTAGACATGATCACGGGATATCGAACTAATGCATCGCTTTATCAAATTACAGTATCCAAACTTGGTTAGATATCGTTAAACTTAGTTTGGTATGTTTAATGAGTCACCAGAGTCGACTAGAGCCACTTGACTATGCAACCGCTTTGATGGTAATACCTCCCTAAGTTCTGTAAGTTCCTTTAACTTGATTTCCTTAATCTCCAATTTATGATTGGAGAGAACCAATCAATGAAAGCAGTCAAGCATTAAAATAAATCGCCTAATCTATGAACACAATTTTTTACTATCTGCTTAAATAGTTAATGGATAAAGACGTAAATATTGACAGTTGAAAGTAAAAAGAATTAATGTGTACGCTAACGTACCATTATGATATTATTGTAATGGCATATGAAAGTTTAAAAAAAATCTTACAGTGTACCCATTAAACTTTTTGAAATAAATGTATAAAGAAATATGTTTTAATTGCAAGTTAAACTCCACACAACGTGTAACTCGAATTTCCTTAGACTCTTTGATCTACTCAAATATTCAGACGGTACTGAAAGCTCTAATACCGCTTAAAGTTGGCGTGAAGAAAATTCACTGAGAGAATTCGCAACGTTTAAAAACGTTTGCAAGACTTTAAAACTCATGGCATTGAAGAAACTAGCTGTCAAAGGAAGGACTATGTATCCTTTTAAGTACCCTGAACCTGCCACCCCGGTTTCGGAGACACACAGGTAAATCGTTAGTCCATGACTGGAGCAAAAATAAGCACCGGGGTGAGTATAGAAAAAGTCAGAAGTGTATCCAATTGAAGATTTACCTAGTGGACAAGATAATTAAAGGAACAGATGGCTGATAGGTCTAGATAGGAATGATGTGATAACATGAGTAAATATGCACCGGCGAAACAACAGACGAGACTCCGGTGTACGATACACTGGTAGCGGTCTGTATCCGACTTAACACTGCAGAGCCACTTACTTGTGTATGACATCACAGCCACATTCTATTTATTAAAACATTCAGAATATTCATAGTTCCTGTCAGTAGGTTATATAGTTTTGTCTCTTGCAATGTTTTTTTTCAAATTTTTATTGGATTATTCATCACTTGTTACGTCCCACAAACAAGGTTGATTGCGAATAATTTCTATAAATAACTTGGTGTCAAAATTTTCTGACACCAACACCACCAACTGACTTTTTTATAATAAATGTCAATTAATAATTGTTGTAAATTTGTAAAAATATAAATTATAGGCCTAATTAAAATAAATACCGTAAGACTTGAATAATTTAATAAAACGCAAAGTAAACCAACTTTCACACGTAAACAAATTACTAATTTTTAAATGGTGGCGCGCTACTAATAGTTACAATTCAAATGCATGCCCTTGCGGAATCCAGTACACTGTCCGTTGTCCCTGCTTCTCGCGAGGAGAGGCACCGTAGAGCCACAGAATCTGGTAGCGCGCTACTCAGTGTCTCGTCTGTTGACACACATTTAATTGGTAGTACATTTAGTACGATTCCATAACGAATGAATCCAGTACTGAAATAGGTCTCGATAATGGAGGAACTCCGAAACGCGTCGACAACTTAAGTGAAAGTGTTACGTTAGGATTAGCAGAAAATTGTACTGAAACTTATTTCATGGATCCTATCAGATATAATTTGTATAATAACTTAATTAAGGATACAATAATCTGTGTGCATTTGCTTCGTCGTGAGTCGTCGCGGGGGTTGCTGAGCGAAGCGAGCAGGAGGCGTCTAGTAATATACACAATATATCGCATAACAACAATACTACAGTATACAGAGCAACTATAATTAGTACGAACAAATTCAACGTTTTGAATATAACATGAGTTAATAACGGAAGCCTTTTAGATATCCGGGATGTAAATTACAAAAACAGGTTTAAAAAAGTGAATAATGTAAGCAGAGTTTACTGAAACACGAATAGTTTTAAAATAAAAAAAGATTTACAAAGAAATGTGTTGCTAGTTTTAAACTTTAACGATTCCTTATCATTTTTCCACAACAAAATATGTTAAATTAGCAATATTCGCCTAATAGAACTAATGCTACTCTCAATGGACATACGATATCCAAAGTTAGTTAGATATCGTCGCACATAACTTAGTTTGGATAATATGTTGAATGACGAGTGCACTTAGCTAAACAACCGCCATGTTGGTAACATTGTAACTCACTAAGTGCTGTTTAGTGTGAGCTGCGAGGCATGCTAACTTGATTTCACTAATCTCCAACGCTTGTTTGTAATGTAAATTGACGTAAGTAGCCGAGAAGTTTTATTAGGACATTTTGTCGGCTATCTACTTAAAAAATGACTCGAAAAAATAAAACAATCATTGAAATTTAAATAAAAAAACATATTTTTAAAATTTTTTCTGGAACGTTTCTGGAATGTAAAATATACGCATTTTTCTCAGAATTGTTTTTTTTTTCCGATCATAATATTATTTTAAAAGATGAGTTCTTTATCGTTAGTATTTTTTCTCAATAAAATAATCGAGCCAAACGCATCACAAAAGTAGTCCAAACATTTCATTTATTTAATTGCTTTCAAGTTAATAACAGGTAAACATTATTTTATATACGATTAAGTATAGAACAAAATTACAAATACAATGTTGCGATAACTTATCTTTTAAATATTCACGAAAGAAATTTTTTAAGAGGCAACTTTACAGCACTAGGGAATGACTTCGTACTGACCACCAGACTGTTATAAGTAGCCTTATAAACAAGTGTCGTATACACTATTCTACCTAACATCATATAAAACTCTACAAATCTATGTATATATAATATGCGAAATACCACTCACTCACTCATTCACTGACCCACTCATCACGATTTCTCAAAAACTACCGAACGGATTGAAATGAAATTTGGTATGTAGCTTTCTCTAGGGACGTAGGTGCTCACTAAGAAAGAGTTTGAAAAAAATTGAAATTGTAAAGGGGGTTTGGGGGGATTAAAGTTATTAAAAAACGATTTCTTCAAAACTACCGAACGAATTGGAATCAAATTTGGTACATAGCTTACTCTAGGGCCATAGGTGCTTACTAAGAAAGGATTTGAAAAAATTCAAAATTTTAGGGGGGTATGGGGGGATCAAAGTTATTAAAGTCTTAAAATTCTACATTTTTTATTACTGGTAAATGTTTTTAATAAAAATTACGGTTTTCGTGAAATTTAACATCAAAGACTTTAAATGGCCGCCATCTTGAAACTGTTTAAGGTATCGTAACAATATTGTATACACTTGTTTGAACTACCAAGGTACACGTTCGTGCCAAATTTTAAGTTTCTATCTAAAATAGTACTCAAGTTATAAAATAATTTGTAAAAAACACAAACAGACGGACAGACAGAAAACTAGGCATGTCAGACCCATGTTTATATGACGTTGTTTGATTGTCTTGACCTAAGGAACAAATACACAATATTTTTCCAAGGAGTTTGTAAACACCCTGTAGTTAATTTCCTTAGCCACAGCAATTCTACTTACGTATAAAGTAAAGATTATTGTAGCCTAGTTACCTATTTGAGGAATATGTAGAGCTATTCTGAACCTGATACTAGATAATCACGGCTGTAATCCAGTATTCCAATCACTGTGTCACTTTTATGTAAGCTTATTTTACAATATATAATCCTCACAAATTACTTGTTTAAAAGCCCCTTAGCTATGCGACACTATAAAATTCTCAGTCTGTTTTACGAGTTAGTTTGGGTTTCAAGCACCTTTCTCCAGACCAGATCGTCTTATGTTTTATTCAACTAACAAACACAGCCACCCTAAAATATAAAGTAAAGTGATAACATTCATGTAAGCATCGTAAAATATGTTTTGGGTATACAGCATTAAATGTACTTGTCATTCAGGCTACTATAATTTGAATATCCGATATTGTGTAAAAGTTCTTAACTCCGTTTAACATTAGCATCTGCATTTTGTTCAGAATGTCCTTTCATTGTCCCATAGAGCTTATGCAACGCTGAGAGTGTAATGACATGGGGAGAATGTAAATAGACAGCTTTTATCGGTGGAGTATTGAAAGCCGACATCTACAGCATTCAAAAGGTGTGTAAAATCTTGTATACTTTCAATGTATTTAAATTTACAAACTACTAGCAGGCTTTGCACGGATAGACAAATCAAAGTTAAATGTATATTAAATATATATATATATATATATTATATCAATGAATATATTACACTATGTACTTCTTATGGGGTTTTTTGTAACTTTGACCACCACCAAACCTCCCTTAAAATTTCGAATGTTTTGAAAACCTTTCTTAGCGAGCACCTATGACCCTAGGGGAAGCTACATACCATATT
>JAGFPH010003815.1:83570-111356 GCA_018207615.1 Philaenus spumarius
CCCCCCCTCCCCAAACCCCAAAAAATTTCGAATTTTTTTAAAACCTTTCTTAAAGAGCACCTATGACGCTAGAGGAAGCTATCAAATTTCGTTCCAATCCTTTCAGTGGTTTTGAAGAAATCGTGATTTAGTAACTTTGACCCCCAAACCCCCCTAAGATTTCGAATGTTTTGAAAACCTTTCTTATCATCACCTACGGCCCTAGAGAAAGCTACATACCAAATTTAATTCCAATCCGTTCTGTGTGTGTGTTTTTTTTTTTTTTTTTTTTTTTGTAACTTTGACCGCCCGAAACCTCCCCTAAAGTTTCGAATTTTTTTAAAACGTTTCTTAGCGATCACCTATGGCCCTAGGGGAAGCTGTATACCATTTCATTCCAATTCATTCAGTAGTTTTAGAGAAATCTTGATTTAGTAACTTTGCCCCCCCCCCCTCCCCAAACCCAATAAGATTTCGAATTGTTTTAAACCCTTTCTTATCAGCACCTAGGGCCGTAGAGGAAGCTACATACCAAATTTCATTCCAATCCGTTCAGTAGTTTTAGATAAATTGTGATTTAATAACTTTGACCCCCCCAACCCCAAAAAATTTAGATTTTTTTGAAAACCTTTCTTAGAGAGCACCTATGGCGCTAGAGGAAGCTACATACCAAATTGTGTTCCAATCCGTACAGTAGTTTTAGAGAAATCGTGATCAGTGAGTCTGTAGATTTGGCTTTTATGTATATATATATAGATTATTGTTTTCTAAGAAGTTTTACGGCTAGTGTCTTTGTCAAATCGTTATAAATCACAAGCTATGAGAGTTCTAGAATATAGTAACAAAATAAAAATAAAATCTACAAAAAGGCATTCCTAAAAACTAGTCGTAGACTTAAGGACATTTTGATGACGCATGTAGCACGAAAATAGTCAAAAACGTTTAACGACTTGACAAGTGGTCCGTGTAACTTTATAGCTTTAAATTACATTTAAGACTTAGACTATCGTTAATTTCTGAAAAGGCCCTAAATTGATACAAATTATAAAGAATTAGAAGGAATAACATTACCACTATACAATGTTTGTACTTAGAACAATTTTAATTATTTAAACAGTGAATCTAAGCGTGAAACCATCTTAAGACCAAGTAATTCATTTAAATGCCGGCAAAATTACAAAAAAAAAACTGAAACTGAACAGATATATTTAAAATGAATGCAAACACATCAATGTATACGTTAGTGGAAGGCCATCTTACAACTACACTAGCCTACAAAATATACGAATATAACAGTGAGTGATACAATGGGCCGTATGAATAAAACTAGAGCAAATACTCGTGAGTATGAGCACTGAGTAAAAGTTTTTGCTCTTGAGTAAAATGTCTGAGTATAAGCAAATGCTCATTTTAATATGAATAACCATTACCTTACACTCACACCTTATACTCATACCTTTTACTCAAGAAAACTGAGCATTTATTTCTACTAAGAGATATTTATATCAAACAGCTGATTTCAACTATGAAATAATACAAAGCATAAAGGTTATGTTCGAAAATTTGAGTACTGGGTCTCTGTTTTATAAGAATAATTATTAATACAAATGTATTACTACTAATAAATAATTATAACTATATCCAGTTCTGGAAATTCAGACTTCGACTGTGATTTTGAAAATGGTAAAGGTAATATGACTGAAAATAGTTCATTACTTTTTTTACAAAAACTCTGAAAAAGTTTCCAGAGCTCTTAGAAAAATCTCAAATGCCTACAATCATGTATAACAAGAATGAGGGGCTAAAAAATCTCACTAGTGTTTACCAACAAAATTTTGGTAAACCTATAACCTCAAAGCAAATTAAAAAAAAAACAATATGAAAAGTCGACTGAAGACAAAAACCGACAGAAATAAAACTGGAAACAGGCCTATTAAGTTGAATTCATGGGAAAAGATATTAATGGAGTTGATGCAAGCCGATTCTAACCCTAATATAGTTCAAACTCCAGATAAGTGTAATTTATTTACTATTAGGCCTAATACCAAACTATAAAATAGAAAAAACATTATTTTCTAAATGTTCCTTTAGTTTACTTTTACTATGCCTATACAGTATTATAAATTTTAATAATAGGTCTACCGACCTAAATTTATTCATGGAAAAGTAATATTGTAAATTTCATTTTTCTCACAGGGGCTTTGGTATTTGGAGTAACTAGTCCTGAGCAAGCAAATATTAGACCTACTGAGAAAGAGATCCAACAAAGTTTTGATTCTGCTTCAAAAATATTTGATAAAAAAAGAAAAGCCAAAAAGAAAAAATGTTAACGGGCAAATATGAAACAGATGCCGCAGTAGCTCAAAGTGATTACTTTAAAAGACAGTTGCTTGAAATTATTAATATAGACTTATAAAATAAACATATTATTTTTTAATAAATTTAAATTAAATTTTATATAATTTGTTAAAATTTTCAAATTATGGTTGTTTAAATCTTATTTATTTATACTGTATATTTATCTTGTTTATTGTATTTTTTGTCTGGTTTGTTTGAGGATTAATATATGGTGTCATAAGCCATGGTTCAACACCATAGCCAGAATCACCTAATAAAACACAATTATTAAAAGTTCTTAGTTTTGCTCTTACATTTGAATTTTTTCAAATTCTGGCACCATGCACCGAACCAGGCCAGCTGGGATTAATGCTTGTAAAGTATTCTTTAGCATTACATGTGACTTGGACATTAAAAAAGCAAAACCGTTTTAAAATCTTAACGTGTGTACAGTCCACTACACCAATACACGAGGGAAATTTAAAACGGTTTAGCCACTCGGCCTTTTCAATATTTATTTCTTCTTGAGAACACGGAAATTTAACCCATAGGTGAGCTTTCTGAACAATAGCATTTGAAACGTCATTGATGGTTTTGCACACAGTTGATTGATTAAGGTTAAATTAATTTACAATCCCTGATTGATATCCTGGATTTGCCATGTACCGCAAAAATATTTGCATCCTTTGTTTGGAGATTAAAGCGCCACCACTTGTTTCTTCACTCAGACCCAGAAAATGTCCACTAATCCAAGCTAAATTGCCTTCATCGAAGCGATATAATGTTTTATAGTTTCTTGTTTCACAACATAAACGAGGCTTGTACAATTTTTCACGACGCAAATTAATTGGTAACTGTGCCATTTTAAAATTTGAGTCTACTACTGACCAGACTCAGGTTTTCAAGAGCAATTGCTCACACTTTGGAGTATTCGGTTCTTTTTATTCATACAGGGATCTCGAGCAAAAGCTCGGACTCAGAGCAAAAGGTGGCATTTGATATTTTTGAGTAAAAGCATAAGCAGTTGCTCATCTTTATTCATTATTATTAGAGTATTTGCTCCAAAAAAGTTGAGTAAAAGTATTTGCTCATTTTTATTCATACGGCCCAATGTTGCCAAATATAAAGCAGTATGTAGTTGTTGTACGGTGAATTGTATGTATTGTTGTTACAAATCACCATCACTAAAGACGAATGTGTAAACGTCACAAGAAGGAGACGCGAGCTAAGCCACACCAATTTAGGTGCATCTATCTATATATATAAAAGCGAAATACCACTCACTCACTCACTGACTCACTCATCACGATTTCTCAAAAACTACCGAACGGATTCGAATGAAATTTGGTATGTAGCTTCCTCTAGGGCCATAAGTGTTCAATAAAACAGGGTTTTAAAAAATTCGGAAATTTTAGGGGGGTTTGCGGGGTAAAAATGACTAAATCACGATTTCTCCAAAATTACCGAACAGATTAGAATGAAATTTCATATGTAGCTTCCTCTAGGGCCATAGGCGCTCGCTAAGAAAGGGAATGAAAATTTTTTAAATTTTAGGAGGGGTTTGTGGGGATCAAAGTTACTAAAATTATAATTTCAGATCTTTTAGTATTATGACAATAGTGCTTTTATTATTTAAGATATATATATATTTATAAGCCAAATACCACTCACTGACCGAACACTTATAAAGAATACAATTATGTTAAAAAACTTAAAATACGAACCACCACGGGCAACGCCGTACGGGTCAGCTAGTGAATTATATATATTCTTAAACATACTTTGTGAATATATTAGTGAGTAATTATCATTGAGAGAAATGAATTCGTATACGTCACAAAGAGACAAAGAAGCGGGGTTAGTTCAGTTATAAGTTTAGTTAAATATATAACGTTATACATGATTGAAGTATGAAATGGTAATTTAAGATAATATCAATTGTAGTCATAAAGTTTTGGAAGCACTTTAACATCGGTTTAATTTCAATCAAGTTGATGATAGTAAATATGCAATTAAACATTACGATTTCTAGAACCTCAATTTGCGCAGAGGCCCCTGCCACAATACAGCGTAAGAACGTATTACAAATTTTAATGAGGTTATTGGAACACAGTTCCTTCACGCGGCTTGCGGTAGGAGTTGACAAATAGAAAATGTAACGCGTAAAGAAAAGCCGTTATCGAATTGGTTATGAACGGTAATGAATGTAAATACATACAAGAAACGTGTGTTTTAGTTCATCAATTTAAGTTATTAGAGGTTCGGTTCCGTCCGGCGCAGTTGGGATATTATCGTCAAGCGCTGGTATTAACAAGTAAAAGTGAGTTAAATTATCTGACAATTGCGATTTTGTAATGTGGATTTAAGAAATGGAAAGTACGTGTAACACAAACTTAGAAAAGTAAGTTAATATAATTTTATTTCGTTTAATTTATTTTACCTGCCTTAACGGCAACATAGGCTGCGCATACAGTATATGTTTTGTACCCATTTATGGCACATTAAAAAATTCGTTCAATAAACACACAATAATTTTACGTTAGGCCTAGACTGATGAACCATCATTTTATGTTGTTTTACATTACGATTTGAAGAAAATTCGTGATAAACTTCGTTCCCGACGGGGGTCCGATGACCGCTCACATTTTTCTGCTTTTCATTTGCTCAATAAAGTATATTAACTAGTAGTTCTGTGAACAGTAGACCTCGCTCGTTGAAATAACAAACGTGGTTTGGAGCTTAGGTTAAAAATAGTGTGCCAGTAAGGAAGTAAGCACAAGGTGTAGCCAGTTAAACATTATTTTGCAATTCCCGCGATTCCGGGATTTCTAGTCTCGTATTTTTTTTCTTTTCTTGAGCTTTAACTGCTAAAGATTTTCTTTTAGGAGCATTGTGCTTTATTTAGGTTAATAATGCATAAGATAGCTAAAAATATCACGTTATAGAGGGACAACATAGAATTAAATATTTACATACTTAAATAACTAAAACTTAACAATGTATTTACAGTTCCATAATTTCCATATCATATACCTTATTCTAATATTAGAAATAATGAAAACAAACGATGTTAAAACGTCGTGATAGTGACTTCAACTTTATTCTCAACCCATGTACCTACACTTCCCACGGTGTCCAACGGTCATTTTTTGTACGTCCTTTATCGCCGAGCAGTTTCATTTGTTTCATCTCATTTTGTAATTCAAATAAAGATAAGTCAAATACTTTTATGAAATTTACAATGATAATTTACAAGTATTAAGTTTAATTCTTTGATTTATTCTCTACACTTTCTTATTATTATATGCCATTTTTGGGCAAAGGATATATTCCTAAATTACTATTCAAAACAGGCCTAGTTTTGTTAGCAGTCTTGTAGTAGGAACATAAAAACTGGTGTTTTCAAAATAAGAAATTTGAAATTAATAAATATTTTTATACAATTCTATTCAGAACTAAATTACGAAACTTTTTTACATTTATGAAAAAAATTACAATAATTTTTACTACTTTTTATGTAGGGTTTTTTATGTTGAACTTTTTCCTTTCGTTACTGAACATGCTTGTTTCTTGAGCTAATAACTTTGTTAATTTTACTTCAATCATTTTTTTACTGGCATATATGAATTCTTTGAACGTTTATCTACAAAAAAATGCTATGGAACACTTTTGAATTGGTTTAGAAATAAACGTATAAAAACATGGTTGAAATACAAAAACTTAGACGATTTTTAACAAATTTGAAGTTTACGGCCATTTTGTGAGCTTACGGTTAGAGACGGAAAAAAATCAAGAATACAATTTTTTTGAAAATTAAATTTTCTACTAGAAAAATGTTATTAGTTTTTAAATTCGACTTACGTTTAAACCACAAACCGACTTTGGAGAAAAGCTTACACTGAGAGAAACGGTTAAGGCGTTAAAATGAAAAATGGAAAACACCTTACATACTCATGGCTCGGCCTAGGAATAAGGAACATTCATGCAAAAATCATCAAAATCGGTCAAGCCGTTTGGCCGTAATCGTGAGACAAACAGACACACAGGCGAAATGCCGAACAGTCGAGTTAAGACGGAGACCTCGCTTCGCTCGGTCAATTACTGTTTTAAAATATTTACCATCATTTTTATATCATAAAACGTAATTATCAAACAGTTAAGGATAGGACGTCATTGCCTAAGACTATTTTTTATAAACTAGGCCAGATTGAATACAAACAGAGACCACTAGTATTATCAACGTTCCATAGCATAATATGATTGCTACAAAAGTGACCAGATGCTGCAGAGTGTCTTGAAGAGTCTCAGTTATGTCCGAATGTGCGCCACGTGTTTACTATAACTGAACTTTAATAACCTTTAGACAAAGGTGCTCTGAGTATATTACATGTCACACATTTGACACATTTTGTCAATAACAAACTTGGGATTTTCCCCAAACAAATATTTTCACCTTTAACGGACATATTTAATCCTAGTCTTTACGTTACAGAATCGCCAGACCAGCTGAGATGGTAATAATATAACACAAGTAGACTATTTTAAAACAACTTACGAAATGAGGAAGCACTATGTCCATTTCAGAGGTATTACCAAATAAACCATTTTAACACAACTTACAAAATGATGAAGCAGAATGTCCATTTCAGAGGTATTACCAAGTCACCTATTTTCTTACAACATTCAAAATTAGGAAGCTCGATGTCCGTTTCAAACGTATTACCAAGTAAACTATTTTAACACAACTTGGAAAATGAGGAAGCACAATGTTCATTTCAGAAGTGTTACCAAGTAAACTATTTTAACACAACTAACATGATGTTGAAGCACAATGTCCATTTCAGAGGTAATACCAAATAAACTATTTTAACACAGCTTATAAAATGAGGAAGCACAATGTACATTTCAGATGTATTACCAATCACCTATTTTCACACAACTTACGAAATGAGGAAGCAAAATGGATTCTCACGGAAAAAGTGGCGAAATGGCCATAAGAAGTTTTCATTCAATCAAAAAATAATTATTTCCCTGAAACGATTCTAACGATTTTGGTTAGAATAAATCGATAAAAAAAATAAACGGTACCAGATAACTGCCACATACTTTCTCCCAGTTGAAACCTTCAAAAGAGTAGCATAGGAGGTGGTTATTTGGAATTGCAAAAGTAGGACATACCGTGGAAAATATTAGATGCATGTAGCACACATCCATATTAAGTTTCATATTGGTTTCATTCAAAATATTAAACATCAGTAAGCAAAATATTGCATTTAAATAACTGTGTATTGAAATTTAAATCGACCTATCAAGTGTACCTCTATGGCCTACGACCAATATGTGTACCAAATTCCACGTTATTAGGCCATGTCGTTTTTTAGATATAAAACAAACAATATTTACGATTTTAGGGGTTGTTTCAACCGTTAAAATTTGAAATATTTTAAAATCCTTTCTTAGTGCGCCTCTAGCACCTATGATCAATGGTGTATCAAATTCCATGTTAATAGGCCATATAGTTTCGAGATATAAAACTACCAACATTTATGGTTTTAGGGGTTGTATCAACCTTTAAACGCGAAATATTTCAAAATTATTTCTTAGTGCACCTCTAGAGCCTATGACCAATATGTGTACCAATTCCACGTTCCTAGGCCATATCGTTTTTTAAATATAAAACAAACAATATTTTTATGGTTTTGGGAGATGTTTCAACCCTTAAATGCGAAATATTTTAAAATCCTTTCTTAGTATCAGGAACTGCCACATACTTCCTCACAAACATATTTAAATTATTAAACAGAATCACTGTGACTCATAATTGTATAAAAGTAGGATAGGGGGACACATTCAAGTACTAGAGTAACTAATAAATATTATTATTATTATTAAAAATATTCGATCGATTTCGAACAATTTTGCATCAAACATGTCAATTAGGCCTGTGTAGATGCACGAAAAAAGGTTTAGAAAAATTTGAAAAACAACCCCCTTTTTGGCCAAAACCCCCCAAAAATCAGTTATTATTATTATTATTACAACCTAAACGAGAATTTTTAGAAAGATGCTGTTTTTGCATATGGTAGGGTACATTAAGGTCTACAAATAAGCCAAATTTTATCAAAATTGTTAGAGTCTTTTTTGAGAAAATTTTGTTTTTCTCGTTTTTTGGAAATTTTTGGGGGGTAAAACCGCTTAAAAATCAAAAATTTGAAAAAATTAAGAAATACGCCTGGAGATATTCAAAAACTACACCTACATACCAAATTTCATCAAAATCGGATCGTTGGTATGGTCTCCAGCTCTGTACACATCCTTAGACACACAGACACACGGACACACGGACAGACATCACAAAAAAAAAACTTTTTTGGGTTCAGAGAGCACCAAAACAAATAATTCCACTAAAAATATTTTTGGGTTCAGGGAGCACCAACACAGATAATTCCACTAAACAATTTTTTGGGGTTCTGGGAGCACCAAAACAGATAATTCCCCCTAAAAATTCAAATTCGAACATTTGGACAAAAACAATACTTTCTCCATATACTACGTATAGGGAGGAGACAGAAAAAGTATTTATTGTTACCAGTTATGAGCGTAGAGCGATTATTTCTTAAAATGGACTCAAACTAGGTAAACTTGACAGTTTGATCATTAAAGAAGACTCAATTCCTGTGAACATATATAACAAAGTTAGAGCTCTGGTCGTCATCGAATTCATTTAAATCAATAACTTCATTGTTTCAGTAACAAGGTCTCTAAATTGTAATATAATGGTACAGTACCTTATATTGTGCTGACAGTAACCTCTTTTCGTTTATTTTACTCGTTTCGGGATGTCTAACCCATCATCAGTTTCTCTCGTTGAATGGAGATCGTCAAAACATTAAGTAAAAACACACAAACACAACAATAAGTATTAAGTATTAAACAACAATACTTTTAAAACACAGTTAATAGGTGTACACCTCATGGCTACCGGATATCGAATCATCAACGAAAGATTCTGATGATGAGATAGCCATACCGAAACGCGTCAAATAAATAACCGAAAAGAGGTCCCTGACGGAACAGTATAAGGTACTGTACTATTATGTCATATAAATTGTTTTAAATTTATATTAAATTTAAATTCGAAAAAACGTGTTTGCATCATTTAATTTACTAAATGTTGGTACAAACCGGCAGTTGATAAACTTTACGTTTTATCATGCGCAAAAAGCATCTATTTAATTTTCTTAATAAATATTTAGTTTTTTTATGTTTTCATTTGGAGCAACATTATAACATATTTTTGCACCTAATTTAATAGAAATCAGTTTACGAAAACAAATCATAAAGTCTAATTACCAACAGACAATTGCATTACTGACATTAAAATAATAGAAATTATTTCAGACCCTAGAAGCAGTTAAAAGTCAGCATTTATGGAGTTTAAAAAGCAAACATTTTTTATAGTAAAACACCTAAGATCATATTGTATCAATCGATTGCAAAAACTGTAGGTTTATAAAAGCCATATGAGTTATACACCTAAAATACCGAAATGTGCCTATTGTGGGCATATCACAAAATTTATGAATTCCGGGTCCATCTTAGACAATCGTTGTGGTGTTAATTAACCTAATTTTCATAACTTCGTTTTTTAAAATCAAAATAATACGGTGATTCAGAACTACGCGGCAATGTATCGATAGCTCATTCTATAGTTAAAAATAAGAAAAAAAGTTCATAAAAACATAATCCCGAAAACGCTTCGTTTTCCAGATCCGCCATTTTGTTGTTTTTCACAAAATAATTCATGTCTAAAAAACGGTTTGTCTGATTGAGTTCAAACTCGGCATTACGTTTAACATATTAATTATCTATCTCAAGAAAAATAACCAATTTTATCAAATCGTTCGTTTCAAAATGGCGGTTGTTTGAAATTTTCAAGCCTAAATTACAACAAAAAAAATTGGAAAACGATTGACCCTAAAGGTCATCCCTGTAACTTCCCGCTAAGTTTAATTATAATATGATAAAAGTTCGATAAACACTATTTTTGGAAATTTTGAACTGCCATAACTTTTGAATGAATCAACCGATTTTTATTCGATTTGCGGCAATTGATGCAGTTTTTTAAGTCCATTGAAAGAATCAAGAACAAAAATTTTTCAGATGAAAAGTTTCGGAGAAATTGAGGAAAAACACTTTTTTTTATTTTCTTTCGATCACGATATCTCGCGAATTAATCAACCGATTTTTATGCGATTTGCGGCCATCGATGCAGTTTTTCGAGTCCATTGAAAGAATCGACAACAAAAACTTTTCTGATGAAAAATTTCGGAGAAATTAAGGAAAAACACTTTTTTTATTTTCTTTCGTTCACGATATCTCGCGTATTAATCAACCGATTTTTATGCGATTTGCGGCAATCGATGCAGTTTTTTGAGTCCATTGAAAGAATCGACAACAAAAATTTTTCTGATGAAAAATTTCGGAGAAATTGAGAAAAAACACTTTTTTTTTTTCTTTCGTTCACGATATCTCACGAACGAATTAACCGATTTTGACCGGACTGGTAGCGATCGCCGTCGCTTTTCAAGGTTAAAAGCTGATTAGATTTTGGAATTGATCGGTAAAGCCGTTTAAAAGTTATTCCAAAAAAAACTTATTTTTAAAAGTTTTATTTCTTAGTTTTTTCGAAATTTTTCAGAACTTACCGGTCCGAATTAGTTTAAATTTTCAGGAAATCTAAGTTTGATGGAACTCTTTAGAACGCCGTTTGGTAGGATCCAATCGGTCAAGCCGTTCAAAAGTTATAAGCGGGTCACATACTTACATACACACACACACACACACACCCACCCACACACACACACACACACACACACACACACACACATACATACAGACAGGGTGACACCCTCTCTCGGGAGTGGTCAGGGAAGATTCCTAGGACCTCAAAACGTCGAGATCTGATGAATACTCGATTTTCGAAAAACGGGGTGAAACCAATAACTTCCCGATTTTAGAAAATTTTCAATTTTCTTAGCGGGAAGTTAAAAAACCGTACATTTTAACAAAACATATCAAGACACCTTTTCTGTATCCGTTTTAATTCCCTATTGGTTATTGTAACTGTCAAAACAATCAGATGAAGGATAACAGCTAAGTCAAAGATAATGATAGCAAATGTACATACGATATTGCTGGTATAGGATGCCGGTTCGAATAAACCAATTATTACATATGACTTGACTATTATCTTTTATCCGATTGCTTGGACAGTTACACCATCTGATAGGAAATCAAAATTGAAATACATGATTGGATATAGAATCGATTGTGTTTTTTCAGATAGATAACTGTTAGGTTAAACTTCACGTCAAATTTGAACTCAATCAATATGAAAACGTTCTCTAGATATGAATTATTTTGTAAAAAACAAAATGGCGGATATCTGGAAACGAAGCGTTTTCGGTCCTATATTTGAATGAACTTTTTTCTTATTTTTAGCTATAGAATGAGCTACCGAGACATTGCCGCAGAGTTCTGAAACACCCTGTATATGCTGCCGTTTACCTTTGGTAAATCAGTTTTACCCAACGCCGCACATACAGCCAAACATTGAGTCAAAAATCTCTAAACTTTATAGAAAAATATCAAGTTTCATATTTCCATTTCAGTATATTATATCAAACTGCTGATCATATGTGTTTTAATCTTTATAAAATCATTTATAGAGTAAGCATTGTGTATGTTCTCGCGTAGTTGTGAAAGGTTAAGGCAGTAGTTACCTTAACTACCACCAGGGCTACTTTATGCAAGAGCTCGAGCTTTGATTCATCAACTTTAATTTCTTCTCACCTTTAATCTTCTCCTTTCATATAAATAAAGTGAATGGATAACGCAGACAAGAGATGGGGAGTCGCTTCAAGGTGAACATTACTTCCTATATACGGGCAATGTAACTAATTTAAACTTCGGAGTTAGTTTCTGGTTAGTGAACAGGCTATTATTCTTTTTACTTTCTCACTATACTATAGTATAGAGAAAGTATAGTAATCGCAAACAAAATCGATGTTGAGATTTTTGTGGAAATATCCGTTTTGGGACCCCCTGAGACCAAAAAAGTGGTTTGTACAAAATGTCTGTCTGTATGTCTGTATGTATGTATGTATGTCTGTATGTATACAAAGCTAGAGCGAAAACTATTCGATCGATTTCAAACAAATGTGCACCAGACATGTCAAGTAGGCCTGTATTGAAGCACGAAAAACGGTTTTGAAATTTTTTTAAAACAAACCTCTTTTTGGCAAAAAAAACCCCAAAAAATCTATTATTATTTTTTTATAAAAAAACGGCTATAACGATTTTGATAAAATTTATCTTATTTGTAGCCTTTAATGTACCCTACCATATGCAAAAAACCGCTTCTTTCTAAAAATTCTCGTTTAGCTAATAATAATAATAACTGATTTTTTGGGGTTTTTTTTGGCCTTAAAGAGGGTAGTTTTTCAAAAATTTTCAAAACCTTTTTTTGTGCATCTATATAGGCCTAATTGACGTATTTGGTGCAAATTTGTTCGAAATCGATCGAATAGTTTTCTCTCTAGATAATAATAATAATATTTATTAGTTAATCTCCTACTTTAATAAAAAAAATCACCTCTCCCACCCCACCCTACAGGTCATAGTGAATCTTTTTAATAATTTAAATATGTTTTTGAGAAAGTAAGTATGTGCCAGTTCCTGGCACCGTTTATTTCTTTGGAGATAATTATTTGATTTAATTGTTTAACTTGGGGAGAGTTTAAATCTTGAACATGTCATACACCAATGGCTCCGCTCGTATGGTAATTATCGTAAGCATCATAATTTATCGTAGTTTATATATTTATGTAGAAATTTTTATTTTAAAATATATACAAAACATGTGTAGTTTCATTTTAAACAATTTTTTATTCAATGTGTAATTGAATAACTGTGGGTATTTCATTAAATATTAAAATGTTTAGGTTGAGACAAAATCAAATTAGTCTCAGTAAACAGATAGAAGGAGACTTAGGAGTGGTGCGCAACATCCTTTACCAAAGTAATAAGACTTTTTTTAAGGAATTGTAGTAGTTTGCCTGCAAAAACTTTTTAATATGCCAGAAAAACGTCAAAATTCTAAAACATTTTTGAAGTATTAAAAGGCGTTGGTTAAACGTTTAAACTATGTAAAGTTCATTTTGAACATTTGATAATAAGTTATAGTTTGAGTATTGTACCTCAATGAAGATGGCGACTTTGTCGTTGAAACGAGTTAATAAAAGGATTAGTGTGAGATCCTGTGTTCAAGTTATATTCCATCACTTTATAATAGTGTTTTAACTTTTATTTTGAGTTATTTTCTGTAATTTGTATTTTGGTTTTAGGATTTATTATTATTTAATGTTATTATAACCCAATAATTATGTTTCTCTTATCTTTATAATGTTTGAGTACAAATAAAATAATTAATAAAAACAAACATTAAAAATACCATCTTTAATTCATATTGTTTTGGAAAGCCTTATCTCAAAATTCAATTTACAAATATTGGCAGTTTTAATTAAACTTTGCGTTTGGGCTATGTGTTTATGGAATTTTTCCACACATAATTAAAAAATAAACTTTTAATTATTGCTTTTTATAAATGGCTAATTATTATTGTGTCTAGTATAAACTGCGTAAGTTAAAATATTCATTTATAAACGCATATTTATTACTAGGGTGATATTCAGCTATTTGTATGAAATGTGTTTATTCTATGTATGGCATATTTTTGAAGTTGAAGGTTTGGGGCACCAGACTCCAAAGACCAAGAACGATTAAATTGTTTAGTTGTATAAATTATTTTCCGACCGTGATAGCTGGTAAGTGCTTTTCACTTTAACACAAAATACTCGTTGCTCTGTTGTTCTGCAATTAAGTGTTTGCACAAGTTTACGAAATTATGTACATTTTTCTAATACTATAATAAAAATTTCAGAATAGCTAAATAGTTTATGATGATTAACGTAAAGTTAATTTCTGAATTATACACAAATTTGACGATTATTTAAATAAGTTCAGAACTTTTTTAAACTACTACTAAGAATCACAAACTACACAACTAAACTACACAAACTACTAAGAATCAAACGGTTACTAAAACCGTTGTCACACTCGATTGTCCGTCAATAAAATTTCTCGGGAACGGAAGAAGGTTTTAAATCAATCGAACCCACTTTAAGGGTCTTCCATACCTTGCGTAAAACAGCAAAAATATGCACTTCGTATTACCTTGTTTCGGACGCCGTTTTTCAACCTAAAAAGTTGTGAAACATCTTAAATTGTTCTTAAAGGCTTTGTGCTTTTGTCTTATACCTCATAATTAAAAGAAATCATCGGCAACTTTTTTTAATCAACAGTTTAAATGAGTAAAAATCGATTATTTTTAACGCATTTTTTGGGAGTTTTAAGCAATACTTTCCATATTTTAAGGTAACACGTAAAAAATATAAAGCCTTCTTTATAACTTAAAGTACTTTCCCAGATTATTAATTTATAAATAGAATCCGAAACACGGTATTACGAATGCATGTTTCTACGATTTTGCGGCTTGAGTCGGGCCTTTTGCATTGAAATCATGCTGTACACTCGGGAGTTTTCTTCAAGGTAAAGAAGAGCCTTAAGGGTCGGCTCTAGTAAAACAGAAAGCAACCTGCGACTCAGTACAGCGGCGGTAGGTAACGTGGACATTGCTCATCCTAAATCCATTTAAAACCCGCAATTATTCAAATAGCGTTTTCTTAAAAATACCAAACTCTTGGGGACAAAATTCTTCATACGAATGGCATGGTAATTTTTCGCTATAATTAATAGTTACAAAGTAAAAAAATATTTAAAATCACCCTATAGCGGCGGTAGGTAACGCGGACATTGCTCATCCTAAATCCATTTAAAACCCGCAATTATTCAAATAGCGTTTTCTTAAAAATACCAAACTCTTGGGGACAAAATTCTTCATACGAATGGCATGGTAATTTTTCGCTATAATTAATAGTTACAAAGTAAAAAAATATTTAAAATCACCCTATAGCGGCGGTAGGTTACACGGACATTGCTCAGCCTAAATCCATTTAATACCCGCAATTGTTCAAATAGCGTTTTAAAAAAAATACCAAACTCTTGCGGAAGAAATTCTTCATGTGAATGGCTTGGTAGTTTTTCGCTATAATTAATAGTGACAACATAAACAAATATTAAAAATCAATGTTTTAAATTGTTATAAATATTAAACAAAATATTTTTCTTAGTTTTGAAAAATCCATTTGCATGCATATTGACCATAGCTTTAAAATGACATATGCTAATGACATATTTATAATTTTCCGATCAAAAATAAAGGAAAAATTTGGATTTTAATTTAACATTGGTGTTATGGAGTGTCAGCCAACATGGCCGACAGCTAGAACCGACCCTTAATACATTTCAATAATCAAAATTCCAAAAATATTTAACTTTGAATTTTGATGAGCTAAGTTTAATATTTAAAAATATATATTTCTTGATATTTCCGTAGGGGTATTTTTGAATTGGGTTATAACTGGGGATATCAAAAACACAATTTTACACAGTTTGTGATTAGTAGTCAAGATATCTTTGAAAATGGTACTTAAACCTTCTCTATTTTCGAAAGCACTGCAGATAAAATTTTGACAAAAAGTGGTGGCGTTTTAGGTATTTATTTGCTTTAAATGAAATTCATACTGAACACGTACCTTTGTGAAAAATCAATTTTTAGTAATTTTTCCATTTAGCTTAAATACAGTACTTGTGAGACATCACAGCTTTTCACTGGTTCCTCCCGAGAATGTAAAATTTAATCAAGCTATAGTTGCTTTGGTAAATCTTTCTAGTTGACGGACAAAATTAAAATTGTACCATTTTAATCACGATTTTAACGACCTTTATAAATGCAAGATTGAGAAACGAGCACATGCATTCTACTTCAACACAATTTTACATTAAAACAAGGTGTTAATTTAAGGAACCAGAATGTAAGCACTGCTTGGAGTTTTTGTAACTTACCACTGGGTGCCCATTAATAACCAGCTCTAGAAGTTTAGAACCAAGTTCAGATTTAACAACTTCAGCTCGGTCTTATGTTTCTCTTCTCTCCCGTATTATATTTACTTTGCGAAACGCTCGAGTTTCTACGAACAATAAACCTGCACAAGAAAAGTACTTCTCGAGTTTTTTTTTTATATAAAACAAGGTTGATTCTTACTTGACAAAACCTTCAGGCATTCTGTTGTTTGTTTCCTGACTTCATGCTAAGATAACCATTAAGGTGTTTTGTTATTTCTTCTTAGTGCTTTTCATTTACGTGACTTCCTGTGATACATTATTTTCCTCTGAATATAAAAAGAAAATTAAAATACATTGTTTTCGTGCAATTTCTTTGATTTAAAATCTTCTTCAATTCATTTCGTTTTGGATGACTCTAACAACAGTTTATTTCCGAACTCGATACACTCTTTAAAAATGAACCGATAGTTGGATTGGTACCAAATTTGTCTTAACGTTTTGTTGGTACAGAAAGCTGATATGAATTATGTATATCCTAGGAAACTATTTAAATACTCACATTTAATACTAAAGCAGTAAGAACGAGTTCGTCTAAAATTATTATTTGTGCCGATCTAACAAGGAAAGAACCAGTAACATAAAAGTGCACGACAAACTGTAAACTCTATACCACTACTGAAATTTACATTAACTCTAGGGAGTATTCTGCACGCCAACCCATTTGGTACTATCACACTCATACTTTGTAATTTTTTTACATGTGTAGGATCAATCACAGCCTCGATTATACGAATGAAACTATACCAGGTGTCTTAAAAGGCCCACTCCCCTCCCCCCTTTAACTTTTGTGTTTGTTAAAACAAACAAATATCCTTTGGGGAACAATTCTAACTTAGCCCAAAGTATTTTTGAGTGTCCCCTAAAAATAGGGGATTTTGGGGGCAACTCAACATTTTTAAATGGGAAATATGGTCATGTGATACTTCATTTTAAAGTTCTATTTAAGACTAGGAAAATGACATAAAGAAAATTAAAATCGGACCACCCAAAACAAAGTGGCGGCCCTAAACGTGTTGAAATAAATCGACATAAAGTTGCTAATATCTCGAAAATGAAGATTTTAAGAAAAATTTCAAGAGACAAAACATGTTTATTTCAAAGTGCTTGACCTAAAAAATAGCTTATAAATCGATTTCGAAAATTTTATTTTTTACAAAATTTTCTAAGACAGAGGAGTAAAAATAAAATTTATAACCAGCAATTTATAAAAAACTGTCCCCCACAAACCCGGTACCCCGGGATGGTTAAGTAGATAACCGTAAATAATTAAGAACAAAAATAATTTAAATATATCTACACTAGCTGACCTGTACGGCGTTGCCCGTGGTGGTTTTTTTTTCGGTCTTTTTAACGTAATTGTATTCTTTTTAAGTGTTCAGTCAGTGAGTGGTATTTGGCTTATATATATATATATAGATCTTAAATAATAAAAGAACTATTGTCATAATAATAAAAGATCTGAAATTATGATTTTAGTAACTTTGATCCCCCCTAAACCCCTCCTAAAATTTCGAAATTTTTCATACCCTTTCTTAGTGAGCACCTATGGCCCTAGAGGAAGCTACATGCCAAATTTCATTCTAATTAGTTCGGTAGTTTTGAAAAAATCGTGATTTAATAACTTTGATCCCCCAAACCCCCCTAAAATTTCGAATTTTTGGAACCCTTTCTTAGCGAGCGCCTATGGCAATAGAGGAAGCTACATACCCAATTTCATTCCAATCTGTTCGGTAATTTTGGAGAAATCGTGATTTAGTAATTTTTACCCCCCAAACCCGCCCTAAAATTCCGAATTTTTTGAAACCCTTTCTTAGCGAGCGCCTATGGCAAAAAAGAAGCTACATAAAAAAATTCGTTCCAATCTGCTCGGTACTTTTGGAGAAATCGTGATTTAGTCATTTTTACCCCCCAATCCCCCCTAAAATTTCCAATTTTTAAAACCCTTTTTTTAGGACTTATGGTCCTAAAGGAAGCTACATACCAAATTTCAATCCAATCCGTTCGGTAGTTTTGAAGAAATCGTGATTTAATAACTTTGGGGGTAAAAATGACTAAATCACGATTTCTCCAAAAGTACCGAGCAGATTGGAACGAATTTTTTTATGTAGCTTCTTTATTGCCATAGGCGCTCGCTAAGAAAGGGTTTCAAAAAATTCGGAATTTTAGGGCGGGTTTGGGGGGTAAAAATGACTAAATCACGATTTCTTCAAAATTACCGAACAGATTGGAATGAAATTTGGTATGTAGCTTCCTCAAGGGCCATAGGCACTCGCTAAGAAAGGGTTTAAAAAAACTCAAAATTTTAGGGGTGTTTGGAGGGATCAAAGTTATTGAATCACGATTTCTTCAAAACTACCGAACGGATTGGAATGAAATTTGGTATGTAGCTTCCTCTAGGGCCGTAGGTGCTCACTAAGAAAGGGTATGAAACATTTCGAAATTTTAGGAGGGGTTTGGGAGGATCAAAGTTACTAAAATTATAATTTCAGATCTTTTATTATTATGACAATAGTGCTTTTATTATTTGAGATCTATTTATATAAAAGCCAAATACCACTCACTGACTGAACACTTAAAAAGAATACAATTACGTTAAAAAGACTGAAAATACCAACCACCACGGGCAACGCCGTACTGGTCAGCTAGTTAATTTATATAATTAAACTAGCATTATAACAAATTGTACTGGATTTATTCAAATTTCAAAAGATATAGCAATCGTTTTCATATCTTGATTTTATACTGGAATTTGATTAATTCCGTTCTTGTTCCTCTCATTTCTTCCTCTGTAAAAAAAACTAAAGTAATTCGATCACGCAGCTAAATTTAAAAAGTAAAGTTTATTCGCTTTTGGATTTCAATCAACTATTTCAGAAATTGGTCTCCTCACGAAGGTGCTTATACGAAAAACATTTTGTTCACCTCAACTTCAAGCTCCGGCTCAAGCGCTGCTTAATCCCTGGATTGTGGACAGCTTCACTGCGCTCGCAGAGGACACATTCCAGTTTTCATCCCGGCCTTCGGTCTCGGCCCACGTGGATTTGAACCGGCTACCTTAATGGTATTTAAGTTTTGAAGGATTTTTTAGAAACCAAACTCTCTATAAGGTAATAATTATTATAAACCTCTCATAAATTCAAATTATACAGATTCAAACCTAGCAAACTTCCTCTAATGACTCCTAGATGGTGCTGATAAACTATCTTTTACTTTACACGTAATATTTATACCAATAGTAAAGTAACTGAAGTATTGTTAATTTGTCAGTTTTCTTTAATCAAGCTTTTTCTTTTTGGTAGCCTAGTGGATACCGTTGCGTCTTCCTGATCAAAAGATGCTGGGTTCGAATCTAGGCTAGGTAGACCAGATATCTAATCATATCTGTGGTTTGAGGGTAGGAGGGTGGAAGTAAAGCAAACGGTGGTTGGTTCGATTCCAAGCTGACGTCATATGACTCACGGTGTCCTAAAAATAGGACATACCCATATATTTAAAATGGTTTGAGATAAAATTTTGAAACAATTTCCAAAAATCATTAAAAAAATAACTTATTAATGTACAAAGTTTCAAATTTTTCTGTCAAGAAATAAAAAGTCGTGACTGAAAGGGTTAGTGGTATTTAAGTTTTGAACGATTTTTTGGAAACCAAACTCTCTATAAGGTCGTGTAGAGAACTAAATGTGAAGAATAATATCCTACATTCATTTTTTCAGATGTAAAACAAAAAAATGTTTCAAAATAGTACGAAAAATCTCCCAAAATTATTCACTTCCGGCCAAAACCCGTTCTTTTGGTTGTTGGGTTTTTTGCTAACGCATCCGAGCGACTTAGGCCCCTTTCAGACGGGCGGATGCGGACGCGTGTAGTGAAACACATTTTGTATTGCGTTAAACGGAACCTTTTCACACGGAACAAGTGCGGACACGGAGAGCTGTACTAAACATGCGGGCCCGCAAGTCACCCGCACTTGTCAAAAACCTATGTGCGGATGCGGACCCGCCTGTTCTATTTTTAACAGCCAAGTTATATGTAAAATTCACACGAACTATTTTTACCCGCAGTTTCTTTCTGAATTCGGCGTGAGTGAAGACGTATTATAATCTTTTTTTTTTTAAGTGAGTAATGGGTGACACCAACAAAATGGACGAAGAAATTGACATATGACATTTAAATGCTCTTGTGAGACAGGAATCTAAGGAAATGGCTTTTCCGTTCCTTTAGTTCAGTTATCCGGGGTTTTACTGTAATCATAAGTTGTCAACATGGTAAATGTAGGCCTACAATTAAACATTTTACTCAAAATCCTTACCTTAAGGTTACTGCCAAACGTTCCTCAGGTTGTATGTAATCTCTCATATTAGTTGCATTCTTTCTTAGATACGTTTCAACTTTTCCTAAAAGTTCATCAAATGCTGATTGAGACGTAAACTTAAAAAACTTCTCTTCGTCATTTCTTAACTGATTATTTAGGCTCACAAATGCACCTAATAATGCACCTCTCTGTATTTATCGGATGCACCCACATCGTTCGGTCTATTCTCATGTATTTTAAATATAGTAAGTACAAAATACGCAACTTTCTTCGATCCATGACGGTATAATAAACTCAACTGAATTAAAACTTACGGGTGCGTCTGAAAAGAGCTGAGCATAGTACCCGCATATACACGTCCGCACCCGCTCCGTGTGAAAGTGACCTTGGAAAACCAACGTGTGTACCAAATACGAAGATGTCTACTGTGGACCATGTTCGGTGCTCATTGACCACTCACGACCATAAGAGTCACTGCATAGCTTACCTTTCCTATAGAAATTCGGTAATAACAGAACTATGAAAACTAACATACTTTAGACGAAGCAAATTATTAATGTGCAGTTACACATACCACTAATTACAACTAAAAACTTTGTAAAGAATAGATTTTTGAAATGCTAAAGTTGTGGACTAAAAACAAATTATAGTTTATGAATAAATAGTTTACATCCCAACGTAGGATATCGTTTTAAAACAATTTCAAAACTATTCTTGTACATTTTTTAATCCGTAAGTTTCGAAAATAATCTTGTTCATTTTGATTTAAATTAAAAAATACACCTTTTATTTGCACAAGTACTGCGGCAAAAATGTCGAAAAACTAGAATTACAGTAGGCAAAATATGGAAAAACTATACAATAAATAAAAAATGAGATAAAAATTATTTACTTCACTGGTTCTTAGGCGAAGAAATTTGGCACAAAAATCCCCAAGACCCGGGAAATTTGCGCACAAAGACGGATTGAAATGCGGTTTTTTGCATTCTCTTCGTTAGCTCCTGACGAGTTTTTCTCGATTTATCCGTAAGTTAAACGGGAACTTCAGGTGATGACGTTCCTAGTGCCACCCTGACCTCCAGGTGTACAGAGGGCTAATTTGGACAAGATATTCAAATTCCGCGACTCGCAAAACCCCCGGGTGCAAACTTTCGTATAGTTTGGGTGTTTTTTGTAGGAGAAATTAATTTTTTCCCATAACTTGAAAATATGCAGTTGAAATAATGCACTTTTCGATTCACAAATGCATTTTAAATCGTTTCCCTCAAAACCAATATGGACAAACTTTTTAAATGAGCTAACGAAGAGAATGCAAAAAACCGCATCTCGATCCGTCTTTGTGTGCAAATTTCCTGGGTTTTGTGCCAAATTTCCTCTCCTATCTGGTAGACCATTTAAAAAAAATTTTCACAGCAATAAATTTACCTTATTTTAGGCGCTGTAACACAGATACATTTTAAATGACAACAATTTTAAAGTTACACTTTTCAGTACAGTTTATAAGAAAACTAGCTGACCCGTACGGAGTTGCACTTGGTGATTGGTATTTTCAGTCTTTTTAACTAAACGTAATTGTATTCTTTTTAAGTGTTCAGTCAGTGAGTGGTATTTGGCTTTTATATAAATAGATCTTCAATAATAAAAGCACTATTGTCATAATAATAAAAGATCTGAAATTATGATTTTAGTAACTTTGATCCCTCCAAAACCTTCCTAAAATTTCGACATTTTTCATACCCTTTCTTAGTGAGCACCTATGGCTCTAGAAGAAGCTACATACCAAATTTCATTCCAATCCGTTCGGTAGTTTTGAAGAAATCGTGATTTAATAACTTTGATCCCCCCCCCAAACCCCCTCTGAAATTTCGAATTTTTTTAAACCCTTTCTTAGCGAGCGCCTATGGCCCTAGAGGAAGCTACATACCAAATTTCATTCCAATCTGTTCGGTCCTTTTTGAGAAATCATGATTTAGTAATTTTTATCCCCCAAACCCCCCTAAAATTTATAATTTTTTAAAACCCTTTTTTAGTGAAAACTTATGGCCCTAGAGGAAGCTACATACCAAATTTCATTCCAATCCGTTCGTTAGTTTTGAATAAATCGTGATTTAATAACTTTGATCAAACAAACCCCCTCTAAAATTTCGAATTTTTTCAAACCCTTTCTTAGTGAGCACCTATGGCCCTAGAGGAAGCTACATGCCAAATTTCATTTCAATCCGTTCGGTATGTTTTGAGAAATCGTGTTGAGTGAGTCAGTGAGTGAGTGGTATTCCGCTTTTTTATATATAGATGAAACGACAATATTAAGAAATAAATAACAAGAATAGCTTTGTATATTTTACATCCTAACTAATTCGTATCATATTTTTGGACATCGGCGTCATTGTAATAGTCAATTATAATAAGCTGTTTTGAACTAATACTTTGCAATCTGAAACTTTTTAATTAGGCTAACAACAGACGAGACACCGGTGTACGGGACACTGTCCCGGTGTACCAGCTTCTCGCGGGGAGAGACACCGTAGAGCCACAGAATCTGGTAGCGCGCTACTCAGTGTCTCATCTGTTGACACACATTTGATTGATAATATATTTAGTGTCCCGTACACTAGTGTACCGTACACCGGTGTCTCGTCTGTTGTTGGCCTTACACTCTATTTGCACAACAGATATCGAAGCATTATGAGTAGGCCTACACTATGATTCGTTTAGAAACCTGTATTCTATATTTCTTTGCACCGGTACAGCGCTCGTATTTCATACATCAGGACCCGGACTAATCAAACTTTGACCCTGTAAATTCTCTCCTTCGTTACAACAAATCCCCGCAAACTTTTACCCAATTCCAAACACGCTGCGTTATAACGTGCAAAAACCAATCTTTAACACGAATACGAATACAAGTTTGGGCAGCTCAGTTTTATTGCGCCAAAGTTTTGTAATTATTTTTGCTTTAACAAAGATACACGTAATTTATTGCCTTTACAAGTTACTTTTATAGTCCGGTAACAACTTTCCTTTGTCAAATTAAAACGAACCACCGAAAGGAAAAGAAAACCTGTCTTAGCTATAAAAGACTAATTAGTGCGCACCGTAAATTCGAATTAAGCGGTATTGTATGCCTGCCTGGCATGTTAGGCTATTATAATTAATTATTAGAAAACATCAAAAGTTACAGAACCGGATACATGTTTTTAATGTAAAGAGACTCACATGTGAACTATAGTCTATATTTATAAAAGCCAAATACCTTTGACTCATTGACCCATTACAGTTTCTCCAAAACCACGAGGCCTATAAACGTGAAATTTGGCACTAATACTCTTTATAGGCTTTAGACGCGCACTAAGAAAGAGTTTCCGAAAATTCTAAATTTTAGGGGGGGGGTTTGTGGGGTCAAAGTTACTAAATCACTATTTCTCTAAACCTACCAAACGGATTGGAATGAATTGGTATGTAGCTTCCTCTAGGGCCATAGATGCTCGCTGAGAAAGGGTTTCAAAAAATTCGAAATTTTAGGGGAGGTTTGGGGGGTCAAAGTTACTACAAAAAACCATCAAACGGATTGGAATGAAATTTGGTATGTAGCTTCCTCTAGGACCCTAGGTACTCGCTAAGAAAGGGTTTCAAAAAATTCGAAATTTTAGGGGGCTTGGGAGGTCAAAGTTACTAAAAATAAACACTGAACGGATTGGAATGAAATTTATTATGTAGCTTCCTCTAGGGCCCTAAGTGCACGCTAAGAAAGGTTTTTAAAAAATCGCAATTTTAGGAGAGGAGGGTCAAAGTTACTAAAATTCCCCATAAGAAATACATAGTGTAATATATTTATTGATATAATATATTTTTTGTTAATATACATTTAACTTTGATTTGTCTATCCGTGCAAAGCCGGGTCGGGCCAGCAAGTTTTCTATAATCCATCTCCTTTTAATTCATTTCTACTTATGTATTGTAAATTTTGTTACAATTACTTTTCTAATCAGACATTTTCCAGTTCTGAAAGTTCAATCAAGTTTTTCAACAGATATTGCAATCAATGTAGAAGATTTTTAATTATATGCTCATACCATTTTTCAAATATAAGATGCAATAATGCATTATAGAACTGTATCTCGCGAAACTTCCCCAGACCAACGAAATCTTTTACATCGGCTTCGATCCAATGCAACAGATGAGCCTTACACAACGCATGAGCTATGTAATGGTTTTCGTAAATTTAATGTATTAATACCCAAAATGCTTCCTAAATTAATCACATTCAACCAATCTCAAAATTATGAAAATAAAGCAACTTATTAGAGTGTTTGTGTGTATTTGCCAAAAATGTATAAAGGAGTTTGACAAATGAGCTCACACCAAAAGTAATCCACAAAAAGAAGCACCACGTCTTTGGAATGTACTTGATAATAATTGGGAGCGTTTACACATTGATTACGTCGGCCAATTTTCTAAAGTTAAAATTATACTTCAAGCCACATTGATTAGGTCTGCAAGTACAATTCTTAATGATAATATTTCAACAAATGGATAGCAAGGGCTTTTTTATCTGTCAATTCATCAATTTTCCACTCGTAGAGAATTCATTTAAACACTATAAAGAAGCTGGTATCTTTCAAAAAGGAATTGCACTAGAACACTCTTCTATCGAGAGTCGAGCGAAAAGCATTGTCGCCGTGCAACTGAAAATGGTCCTGCTCTATTGTCTACAAAAGTTCGGAGTATTCTTCTTCATTGTATCATCAACATGGGTAGAAATTCTCCAGCGGAAATTAACTTAATTAACTTACTACATGCTATTGGACACGCTGCTTCTAAATCCAAACGTTTTGAAAGCGTCTCAAGCAATATCTCCATTTCTTTGGTTTTCGAAAGTTGGTGATAGAGTTCAAATGTTGTTTATTAACAACTTCAATATTTGTTAGTCTGGTATTGTTAGAAGAAAACTAGATTGAGTTTAATGCACTAAGAGTCATGTGGACCAACTACGATAACCTTGTTAGTAACATGCACCTTTTTTCCTGGGGAACAATCTCAAACTTGTACAGTTCCAAGATCACCAGTAATTAAATCACAGTTATTGTTAATTCAACTTGAACCCCAGCCCAGACAAGGCACAAATCATTTTCAAAATATAGTCATCAATCTACAATATGACACTGTTCCGTAATAATACACTGAATACTGTTCTTAAAGATTATGGTCTAATTAACTCTTAAAAAAAACTATTATTCATTTTTTACAAGTTTTCGATTACTGGAGTATAAAGCTTGTTTTTTGTTTTTTTCGTTTGAATGTAGGGGGTAATCTCTGGAACTACTCAACCGATTGAAAAAATAGTTTTACTAATAAAAAGCTACACTAACTATGAGTAACATATGCTGCCATAATTCATTTTAATATAAACATTTTATATTTCAATATTTGTAAATTTAGTCGGGAAAAAATCTTAGGTTAGGCCTAGACTGATAAACCAATTTCATATTTCTTGAATGAATTTACATTCATTACCATGGCAACCAATGGAGTAAAATAACAGATAAAACAGCTGTTTGCACTAATATTCTTATTTGTATTTCTAACTTTTAGGTTAGGTTTTTATTAAAGTGTAGACCTTAGCCTTGCTTGTTCTTTAACCTTTATTTTAACCGCTGTTATAAAATATACGAAGTGATTTGATTTGAACATTTAACATTATTTACCATCTTAGCTTTGGGGTTATTATTAATCCTATACCTTTATTGTAAAAACATAACATGATTATGTATATAGAGTGTTCCAACGGGGTTGGCGTGCGGAGAAAGCAGGGGTTTCCCCTAGTATTTTGTAACACATATTATGTACTGAATATACATATTGGACTACCATAAATTTAAAACATTAAATTTGTCTGTACATTATGGTAAAATATTCAAATGTGTTTTAGCTAAAATGGTATTTATAAACAGTATTTTATTTCCTGTAGTTTCAATATAGATCACAACAGCACACTTGTTTCTTAGTGATAAGATGTGTACTTCGATGAATCTGTGTTTATCTGATACGGGTAGGCAAGTGGTCCCGAAATTGTCTGATTGATAAGCTTGTTTGTCATTTATCTGTAGTCTTGGTGCATCTTCTTTATATACCACCTCTCCGCAGACTGTAAGTAAAACCGGAGAATGATCAGACGACAAGTCATCGTAATTTTCCACCTCTAAGTAATTGTTTGATATACCTTTGATTGCGAAGAATCAAAGTCTTTTCCGGGTCGGTGGGCCAGTATGTAGGTTCACCTGATGCCACAAAATCACAACCAGCCTCCATGCCAGCCTCGAATAGCTTCCTGCCCTTCAAAGTTGTTATTCTCGAGCCCCAGTAGCTGTGCTTCGCGTTGAACCGAACTGATTGGAATGAAATTTGGCATGTAGCTTCCTCTAGAGCCCTAGGTGAACGCTAAGAAAGGTTTTCAAAACATTCGAAATTTTAGTGAGGGTTTGAGGAGGTTAAAGTTACTAAAAATCCCCAAAAGAAATACATAGTATAATGTATTTATTTATATATTTTTTGTTAATATACATTTGACTTTGATTTGTCTCTTCGTGCAAAGCCGGGTCAGGCCAGCTAGTTACTTATATATCTTCGGTGCTTGATCTGTGGTTTATGTGGTTTTATTGTATACATTTTCACATTTTAGATGATAGATGCTTTTTCTAACAGGTATGATACGATAGTAAAGCATATGTTGAACAAGCAAATAAATGCCATAAGGATCTTGGATTGAACGAAATTAAAATCTTAAATTTTCGTTACATCTTTTAAAGCACAGTGTCAAAATACATTTTCAAATAAAAAATCTGTTAGTTTACGAAAATTAAGCTGCTTAAATCTTAATGATTTTGGCACTAAAGATGATTCCTTTAATGTTTTAATTGTATTTAAAAAAAATGTTTAATAGGAAACGAAATTAAACTTGGGTTCCTGATATATTTTACAAACTTACTATTTTCACAGTGAAATATGAAGTA
>JAGFPH010003815.1:121356-138376 GCA_018207615.1 Philaenus spumarius
AAAAGCTTCTTAAGTTCACCGAGATCAAAGTTTAACGTCTTTAAGTTAAAATTCATACTTTGGAGTTGAATTGTTAATTAAAACTTCAAATAGGGTGTTAACAGTTCCTTAGTAATTTAACAATATACTCGTCATCGATAAAGAGCTGGTTTATTGGCTAAAAGGAAAAACAGAGGGAGAATAATTCGCAGTTGAAAGTTAAATAATGAAAAAGTAATATCGAGTTTGAATTATTGAATTTTATGAAAGGACAATTTTAGTGCAAGTCTCTGGATTATACCCAACCCCGGAAAAGGACGTTCGTGAGAAAATCCGCACAATATATTAAGCTCGAACGTAGGTTTTTTCAACTCCACTTTCAGGGATATGTCACCCACATGTCAGAGGGAGGAGGAGTACTAATCCGAACCTGTACAATGTCCAGCCTAAGACAAATTATATCCCATTAGAAGTGGGATTTTTAAAATACACCCCCCTAACTTTGCAACGGTTTCCTGTGGCACATATATAATTTGAAAAATATATTAATAATTACAATATTTTATTGAAAATTGTGTTCTGTACTTAATAGAGTGAGATAATTTCTGTTGTAAAAATTCTATTATTAATTCAGTAAATTAATCATTAATATATTACTAATTTACAAATAAAATAAATTAGTATTTACTTGGTTCCGATAACCAATCCAAAATGACGGAGCCAAGAAGTTCAGATTTTTCCATTTTTCTACGTACAATCTTATATATTAAAAAAATTCTGTTTTTCTTTTCCGAGTCCGTTCGGCTCTTCTACCCGACCGATTTTCATAATTGAGGTCTTAAATTAAAGGTATGCACGCCCAGATTTGCCATCAAGCATTACAAATCTTGTACCTTTCGCCTTACAAACGTTATAATCAAATGCAAATTTCTGCTGTGTATTCCCCTTATGGGGGTTTTTTTTTGGTTCTTTGTCCACTTTGCGTTCGTATACCGTCCATCCGATTGCTTTGAAATTTTGCATAGTAACACAGGTTAACCCTGGGAAGGTTTTAGGCCATTTACCGAAGTCCTAGGACATTAGGGCTACGCCCCAGTGGCCCTCAAAGTTTCAATGTTAATCTTATGGAAGAAAGATTTCTATTGATTTTATCAGGGACACAAAAACAGCTGTTCGTATGAAAAGCTTAAAACAGCTGATTTTGTTCAACAACTGATTTGGATCAAATCAGTATCAAATGTAGTATACCTTTTTGAGGTTACATTGACAAACTAAAAACAAACACAAACAAAAATCAACGAAAAATGCTAACTATATTTTAATTCAATTCAAACATTGGTTGTTACAAACCTATTATATATAAAACAGCTAATTTGGATCAAAAACTGAACATAATCATTCACAGATATGTCAAGTCTTATATATTATCATCCGTTCAGCCGCTATTCACCCGAGAAGGAGCTCCGGTATACAATCCTTCAAATTTCCCATGTTAATCTTATGGAGATAATGTTTAATGAGTTTGAGTCAGCTGCCAAATAAAACAGCTAATTTATGCTCGGTCACCTATGTACAATGAGCAAAAGATTAACGAGATTCTTTATCGAATTTTCCACCTGCGAGCGAAGCGAAGCAGCCATCTGAGGCCGAAGGCCGAGCCGGGGTTGGGACGCGGAGCGTCCAGGGGCAGAGCCCCTAGTCTACATTAATATGATTTAGAAAAAATGAATTCTTCAGAATTGTTTGTCATATTTATGAAAATGGGGCCAATACATACAGCCTAATTAAAACTAATTATGATTTAAATCATCAAAAATAAAATAAAATAATAAAACATAGTAAATCATTTTATGTATTCTAATAAATAAAATGTGCAAAAGTATAAAGTTGCATAAAGTATCCACATGTACATAACTCTACATTTTAAAAACATGTAGATATTTTGTTAAACTTCTAAAATAATTAACAAGATTTGGGGCAAATACGAGATCTTAGATTAACCCCGACCTTAACAGATTGTCAACTATCATTCAAACTAACAGGTTTTGAGTGTTTCTGGCTATGTTATTGAGCAGCTGTTAACAACAAACCATATTTTAGACGCATAAAACTGATTTCGTTCAACAACTGTAATAGTCACAACCTAACCTAGTTTATAGGCCTACTTTGGGGTTATGTTTACAACTTCAATCAAATCGAACTTGTTATTGTGTCTGGATGTTGGTTGTTTTTCTATATATGAGTTATAAAACTAATATAACGTATAATATGCTATGTGAAGTTAGAAATCGTTGAAAATGTATGTATCTTTACAATCATTTTTGTTTATTCATGACAGCCTAAATAACATCTTAGGCCTACATACATAAAAGTATATTTTAAACTATCACTTTCTTGGGCTGTGAGTCTGAATTATTGTTATTTTATTTATTTTATTAGTATCATAAACATTTGAACTTTAAACTTGAACTGATAGTTTACAAATGTAGGCCTACTGTCGAAGAATTTTGAAGTGAACAATAATACAGTTTTGCCTAAATTACTGTATTTAAAGTGATTTAAGTAGGCCTAAGATTAAAATGTATGACCTTTTGTTTTGTTTTCCAAAATTTGTTTCAGTTCTTTGAGTAAAATTTAGAAGTGTAGGCTCTGCACTTGCCGTTGTAAATGCCTGACGGCATATACCCAGTTAGATATAGTTTTTTGTTTGTAGGCCTTAGTAGTTTCATCTAAAGAACGAAGTAAACCAAACAAATTGTAAACAAATATAAATTGCCAACGACTTCTCACCTCAAAGCAAGTCATATGGTCTACATTAGTTATAATAACTGCAACATATCAAATCAATATTTCCAAGTTATATTTCTTGTCTCTTGTATAAAATAAATCTGCACTTGGTTTTTGCAATGATATATATACAACAAGTATATAAACTGTGCAAGTAGTGCGACTACTATGTCATTGATTCTCTGATTTTCAGCTGCGTGCAACTGTTAGTTTTACTTGTACTCTTTTAAATTTTAATGGTAATAGTACGTCTACGATACTTAAATACATTTCAAGAACCTTTTCCCGATTTCTACTCGTCTAGTCGAATTTTAGACTAAATTTAAACATACGCCGAAAACGCGTAGATAAATTTCAAACAATAATACAAATTTAAAAAAGTTATATACTCGATGAAAATGTAAAAATGATTACTTACTTAATTAAGAAAAAAGATGCTTGTTGTACAGACGTATGTCATTCATTACAATATCTCAGCTTCTATGTAGATAGAAGGGATATGAAGGAGAGACATCAATGGACACTTTTTGATTGGAGATATGTACTTGGTGTAACTAAGGACTAACTTTGGGGAGACATTGATATACTTACATTTACAAAGGAGGGTTGAAATAAGTTTTCTGTGCATTATAGAACTCGAATCAGGATACTCTCTGTACATAGCTGTAATAAGTAATATTTACTTATAATAATAATAATAAGTAATATTACTTAAATAATAAGTAAATAATAAGTAATATTTACTTAAACGCTTCACGTAAATAAATAAATAAATTAAAAGAAGAAATACGCGACGTTAAAAGTTTGTTCAACAAGTCAGATGTCAACCTTGTTTCATAAAAAAAAAAACTCTCAGAAACTGAAGTACTGCTTGTGCAGGTTCGTTGTTCAAGGAACTCAAGTCTTTCGCACAGTAAAAATAATACGGAAGGGAAGAGAAACATAAAACCATACAAGTTGTTAAATCTACACTCAGTCGTTAAGTTAACTTACTTTAGAACTGGTTTTCAATAGAATCCAATGGTTAACTACAATCAAAAATACTTGAAATATAAAAGACAAATTCTAAGCAATGCCACGATGGTTATTTAAAGTTAATGCGTTGTTTTTTTTATAATGTTAATAATTAAATGTGTGTTAAAATTAAAGGAATATATATTTATTTCTCAAAGATGTTTTTAGTGTCAACGCCATATCTCTCTTAATTATTTATTAAAATTATTGAATCAAACATCATTTTAAAGCATATGTTCCCCGCTATTGACGAAAAATAGACAACTAGCTTAAAATAATGTTTTTGTAAAAAATGTATTACTAAAACTTTCATATATATTATTTCTCAAAGGTGTTTTTGTGGCAATGCCATGCCGCCCTAAATTATACATCAACATAAATGTTCAAACATCATTTTACAGCCTGTATTTGATATGTTCTTATTGACAAAAAATATATAAATATCTTAATTATTAATGTTTCCGTTAAAAAAAACTGATAAAAACTTTAATTTATGACAATTCATATTATGAATCCTAATGAAAGGCGCCATCTATTAACAATCTGTTTAACTAACAATGACAAATGTTAGTTAGATTGTTTACATTCTATATTATGCAAACGTAATCTATCAAGCAAATAGATCAAATTAAATCAACGTAAAGCGTTATAAACTGTTATTTACAAACCAACGTAAATAAATAAATGTAGTTAGCTGAATTAAATCGACGTATTAAATCAGAAAAGTACCCATAACTTGCGAAATATACGCACTGGTCAGTTAGTAATACTTATGGGTTTTGAAAGTTCGCCCAGTTTGTCCTGTATATGTTTTAAAAAAAAAGGTAATTATAATTATTGTAAGTATTAACAATCCAGTAAGGCTACAGGCATAAATATTAAATTTTACTATTGCTTTTTAAGTGTGCAGCATAAAATACACCATTATTACAACTAAACAGTTTCTTCATAATTTGTTTAGATTATAATTATACTGTAAATATATTTAGTTATGACATCGATCCCTTCTTATTTGATCTATAGATAATTCCTTTTTTCAATGTTCTCAACAACTATGATTAGTATCATAAAGTTGTTTTTGCAAGAATCATAATACATTTAAATTTATATTGAAATAATATTAAACATTGGAAATGAAAATAATATTTTACCTGCCTCATAAAGTTTGGCATTGTTCAGTATGCCGTTAAGAGCCTTCAACAAATTTATATTAGTTAAAAACTCCTAAATTGTAACCTAATACAATCAATGTATCTATAAAGCTTTAGAAATCGCTGAATTCTATTTAATCACTTTCAACTAAATCTATAAAAGTAAGCTTAAAATAATAATTTACCAGAATATGGTTTTATATGTGCCAGAATACCTTTTTATAAATCTCATCTCATTGAATTAAAATAACCTTAAAACCATTGAAAATATAATTTCTTATTTGAGAGTCGCCTACCATCATTTTTACGCATCTTAAAGATTCATTTTTATTTTCAATCCTGTACTTTAACGCCAGTATGGATCGATTTTAATTTCGGTAAACTGACACAGCAGCGGAATCCTACTTTGGTGCATGTCCAACATTTGAATGTTTTTTCACGACATTTTACCGTGTCAATATAAAACTATTAAGATTTATTAAACCCATAAAGACCTACTAAAATGCTTCAAATCAACTTTTTCCATTTCGAATTAGATACGAAACTGGAATTCTCTGCAGAAGTTTTTCCGTTAGGTTGATATCGGTTTAGAGAAAAAATTATCTAGAGAGTACATTGCCAGGCTAAAAAGTTTAACGCTAAAATCTGGTATAGCTGTACCCCTATTCATTCTAAAATAGAAATGCGAGATAAAGTTGTCATTCGTTGAAGACGAGGGCGGAAGAGTTTCTTATACACCCTTAGATTAGTTGCCCAATGTTAGCTCACTTTTTTCGATGAGATAAAATTTGTGTTATTTGGGTTAGACATATGTGTAGACCAGCTGTTATATCTGTGAAAAAATACCTATAGTCACTGAGACTAAAACTTCATTGGATATATTAGTATTGACTTTTATAAAAAACGATATAATAAACTTATCACAAACATAGAGTTTTCTATTTCTCAAGTAATTAGAGTTTCTTGTTCTCAGTAGCCTTTAGTTCTGAAACGTATAATCTCCTTCCCGTGTCTACAGGCTATGCTGTTTGTGGTTAGTGCTCTAAATGTTCACCAGAGCGTGTGACGAGTCAACCTAGATTATACTTATTTAGTTCTACAAACAATTAACTCAAATCTATCAAGGTAATGTTTGTGTAAGAGATTCGTTTATCAAGTAAAATGTGTTCCGTGATAGTTACCAACTAGTCATGAAAGCCAGGTATTGAAAACCTGTTTAATACAAAATAATGTTTTAATGACAACATATTTTAAATAAATAAACTATATTTTCAAAACATATGTAGGTAAATTGTCTCTAATTACAAACAGATATATGACAACTTATTTTATTACCAGTAAAGACCCCCAATTGACTCCCAAATTTTTCAAATTTTGGGGTATATTCACTTTGACACCATTTTTGAATTTCTCATCAAAACTTAGGATTGGAATGTCTGATAAAGTGAGGGGGTTATTATTAAGGTGAAGGAGCTAGGTGGAAAAAACGCCCATTTACATAATGCACTTTATCTCATGAATGCCAAGTCGTAGAGAAGTGATATAGATATCGTTGGATAGGCAATCATAAGGGCTATAAAATATCGAAAGGAGAAATTTTGTAAACTCCACCTAGTAATGAAAATTTGTATTAAAATTTTCAAATTCGTTATTCACAAAATATGGTCTTTACTGGCCCGTCGGCGTCAAACTTGTTTAATATACATCAATCAACATACAACATCATTCAAGTTTCAGAATAGAGCAGTGTAGTTAATACACCAATAAAATCGACGGACAATAGGCCCTACTCATTAAAAGAAATAATAATTCAACAATTACCAAAGTGTTTTTAGTGTTATAAGTTATAGTAAAATGAGTTAGTTATATATTAGGTAGTTGATGATTTAACCTATGTGTTTTTATTTTTAATGACTGCCGGATAAGGTAACTTATGACTAAGTTACTTAGTTAATGTCAATTAGTACAGTCGATCCGTTAAATAATTTTTTAGATACCACATTCATATCATCATCACTGAATACCTAGAAAGCTAAATGTTTGCACATATTTTATCGACTTTTTATAGACTAAATAAAAGTTTATTCTATAAATTGTTTGAATAAAAAGTAATATTATGTATACAAAACTATATTAAAACGTCAACAATACATCCCTTTCACCTCTTCCATCCTCCAATAAAAAATATATTATTAATTCTGGTTAGACAAATATGGACAAAGCCTGGCTCAGGATGATCCAACTATATTATTATATTATCCAGCCATAATCAGTTTATATAAATTTAATTAAGTTTCGTCATTATTATTATTTTATGACATACTAAAGGGTATGTTCGCTTCGCTTGCCAACCCCCGTGGTGAAGCAAACGCAAACAGATCACCACTTATGAAACAAAGGTGTCAATCAAGGGAAGTATAACAATTTATTTTTATTGTAAAGGATCTGTTACCCTCCAGTTCACCCATCAGACGTAACTATTTAAAATTCGGGGTATTTTCCCCCCCCCCCCCCCCTATAAAACACTTAAAATTAATAAGTGCCAAATTTTCAGTTTTCTAGAATAACAATCAACATTTTTGTAAAGGGGTTGTTCCTACATTTTCACCCCTTAGTAGCACGCGAAAAAATGAAAATCTATGATACTTTTTCTATGTATCTTGTAAGAAATAAATGTACAAATTTTCTGCTCACTAACTTTAAGGAAAATATTACAGTAAATTTTTATTGTTTTAGTGGTTGTTATCACAATTTTACCCTTTAGTAGCACGCGAAAAAATGCAAATCTACTTTACTTTGTCTATGTATATTTAAGAAATAAATGTAAAAATTTCAGCTCTTTACCTTCAAGGAAAGTATAACAATTAATATTTATTGTTTTAGGGTTTTAGGGGTTGTTTCAACACTTAAATCAAAATTAATTGTAGCCTATGCTACTCAGGGATTGTATAGCTTTTTATTAGTAAAACTATTTTTTCAAACGGTTCAGTAGTTTCAGAGATTACCCCCTGCATATAAACAAACAATGTTTACCCCTTTATAATATTAGTATAGATGTACACATTTACAACATTAAAAAATATAAGCGTTTACAATCTTTGTAATGAAATCAAATTTAAGATGGATTCTAATTTAAAAAAAAATAAAACGTTTGTTAAACGAATAGTTAAACGAATGGAGTTGAACAATATTATCATTCAAATTATTCTTAAAGAACTTGATACTATCGTTTCAATTTACAATGTCACCTAGTAAAATTTTATATAACTTTTACTAAGATTGCAAATTATAAATTCAACATTCAAAAGCACAAGTTAAGTGCTGAAAACCTGTCCTTTAACTTTGACGAAATTGTTTTAACAAATTTTCATTATTTGTATTACAGAATTTCAGGAAAAACTGGGTTGCCATAATAAGAAGAGAAAGAAACGTATCGTAAACTTCAAGTATGCTACATCAAGTGACTGTGTAGAAAGAAGTACTAAGAGGGAGGCAGATTACACTACAGCTGCCTTTCAATGAGAATATACACACTCTTCGCTCTTAACTCTAAAGATAACTCCAGACTTCATACTTTAAAAGAAGCTATCCTGACAGAAAATATTTTATAAAGCGCAATCAAAAAGATTGTACTTAGTTGTTCACAAATTTCAAGGGATAAAAAAGCCGTTTTCGCCCATTTCAATATCAAATTTGTTAGTTGTTTCTGCGGTTCCAATTTTTCCTACCTATGGAATCGCTTTATAAAATCGCTTGCTTGTCCCTGTCTCTGTTAATTTTCTGTAATACTGATTGCAGTAAACCTATTCCAGAAATGGATACCAATTTAAAAACTTATTCCCAAGTCTTTTCGAAAGGGAGTGAAAGTTTAAAAAAAAACCTGTCGTATTAATATAGCTTACAAGTAAGCTATAGGCATTCAAATTTTTTTAGTTATACAAATTAATTTTTTTACAAATCGCAAAAGATATTAGAAAATATTGACACTAAGCGAACCCAGTAGTGAACCATGGGATACTATACGAGAAACGATATATATTTTAATATACATTTTCAAGGTATCGTTATATTATTTTTCTGTTGCACATTTTAAAAATATACACAGGTATTAAGAAACTCTAAGAATAAAACATTATCAACCTTAGAAAATCAATACTGTAACGTTACCTTTTGCCAAAAGCCATAATTAATATTTTGTAAAAGTCATAGGTTATATTATTCATAAAAGCAAATTTAATTGGGATTTCTCTCTATATTTCATGTTAGTGAAAATAGGTTAACAAAACTTTGAATATATCTTGTGTTGCATAACAGGACACATTTTTTGACTCGCTATGGTTTTGGGGGGCTTAGGCGGGTGGGTAAGGGGGTTAACAATTTCAAACATAAAGGTAAGTCATACAATACACTATTGAAAATCCTATTAAAAAATAAACAGAATGGCGCAAACTAGAGCTTAATATTTTAATTCGTTTCAAAGTAATGGCCAATCAATATTCTGCAAAACGCTATTTTTATTGTAACGCCAAATCAGATTCTTGTCCGTAAAAAAAATATTTCAACCTTGTCTTCATTGGAGCGATTCATTTGTAAAAAGGCAAAACTGAGTGCTATCACAACAAATATCAGGAACGAAATGAGGGAGGTATTACTATCATAACAGTGCATGAAAAGTGGTGCTTATCAGTTACGAACACAGTAGAGAAAGTCAAGAGCAAAGGTCAAGGGTTGTACTCCCGGTTCCATTTACATTTTTCCCCAAAGTTTTTCAAGTACACTTAGAAACTCGGATAAATTAGTGGTACATTTATTTACACTATTTTGTTAAATGTGTTACATTCAAGCTCAACCTACAACATACATATTCCTAACACAACAAATTAGAGACATGCTTTGATCTATATATATAAAAGCGAAAACCCACTGACTCACTCATCACGATTTCTCAAAAACTACCAAACAGATTGAAATGAAATTTGGTATGTAGCTTCCTCTAGGGCCATAGGTGCTCACTAAGAAAGGGTTTGAAAAAATTCGAAATTTTAGGGGGGTTTTAAGGGGATCAAACTTATTAAATCACGATTTCTTCAAAACTACTGAACGGATTGGAATAAAATTTGGTATGTAGCTTCCTCTAGGGCCATAAGTGTTCAATAAAAAAGGGTTTTAAAAAATTGGAAATTCTAGGGGGGTTTGGGGGTAAAAATTAGTAAATCACGATTTCTGAAAAAATTTCGAACAGATTGGAATGAAATTTGGTATGTGCTTCTCTAGGGCCATAGGCGCTCGCTAAGAAAGGGTTTCAAAAAATTCGAAATTTTAGGGGGGTTTGGGGGGGATCAAAGTTATTAAATCACGATTTCTTTAAAAACTACAGAACGGATTGAAATGAAATTTGGTATGTAGCTTCCTCTAGGGCCATAGGTGCTCACTAAGAAAAGGTTTGAAAAATTTCGAAATTTTAGGAGGGGTTTGGGGGGATCAAAGTTACTAAAATCATAATTTCAGATCTTTTATTATTATGACAATAGTGCTTTTATTATTTGAGATATATATATATAAAAGCCAAATACCACTCACTGACTGAACACTTAAAAAGAATACAATTACGTTAAAAAGACTGAATATACCAACCAATACGGGTAACGCCGTACGGGTCAGCTAGTGTTACGATAAAAACACAATAATTTTTCATAACTTTGGTTGTCCATTTCTTTTGAAACAAAGCAAGATAGATTCTGTTTCTCTTTTAATAAGCTTTTCAATGAATAACCTTTGCATTTGAAATTGTTAACTGCCTAGCACTAAACAAAATCGTAGAGGTTCAGATATGTCAACAAATGTGTCCTGTTATGCAACACAAGATATTTACAAAGTTTTGTTAACTTATTTCCAATAGTAAAAATAATAAAGGGACTTTATGAACACTCTGTATAAGTTATTGTGTCATGTTATTGCATATCAATATTTACAACTATGAGTGTTTTATTTCATAACAATTACTATTGATAGTTTTCCAGAATATGTATTTTATATATTAGATGCAGTGTTCGTACATCATGACCCCAATGTAATCAAACTTCTACTGAGTAATCTCTCTTCCTTTGTTACTCGGCACTGTTCAGACATTGAGCACAACAAATCTCTACAAACTTTTACCTAATTCCAAACAAGCTGTGTTATAACGTGCAAAATCCAATCTTTAACACGAATACAAGTTTGGGCAGCTCAGTTTTATTGCGCCAAAGTTCTGTAATTATTTCTACTTAGACAGAGAGAGACACGTCATTTGTTGCCTTTACAAGTTACCTTTACAGCCCGGTAACAACTTTCCTTTATCAAATTAAAATATACCACTGAGAGGGAAGGAAAGCATTTTAAGCTATACAAAAAATAATTAGTACTTGTTCTTAATTTCGTAGTATACGATATAGTATATGATACCCTGTTTTTTTTAGGTGTAGTCCTATTGTAAACAGTCAAAAAACAAAATAGCTCAAAAAAGATAAATTCCACTTAGTTAAAATTTTATTAATTTATAGTTCATTACATTATACATTTTGATGTTTCAAGAGTATAAATTTGTTCATAAGTACTATAGTATTGTCCTTATCAGCTTTTAAAACTAATGCGTCATTGCTTTCCAGCTTGCTACGTATACCTTTCATAATATTGAAATTCTGTTTATATTTATGTATGGAACTTTGCGTGGGTTTGCCATTGTTTTACAAAAGATGACACATTCTTAATATTTAGTGGAACATCACGACAATTAGACATGTTGCATAATTACCTCAACAGTATAAACCCTAAAATACAGTTTATAATGGAAAAAGATAATAATAGGATCAACTTTCTCGTCTTAACGGTCATAAAACACATAAGTAACCTGAAATTTAAAATATATAGAACACCTACCACTACTGATATAGCAATTCATGCTCACTCATATCATCCTTGGTCTCAAAAAATGGCCGCTTTTAATACATTTATACACCGATTGGTTGCCATACCTATGGACGAACCAGACTATCTTAAAGAATTGCAAACTATCAAGCACATTGCACACATGAATGGATATAGCACGACAATAGTCGATAGAACTCACAACAACATAAAGAAAATATTGCAACCGAAAATCAGAAAAAATATTGACAACTGTACTGGTGTCTACAAACTAACGTGCAGCGATTGTGCAGCGATAAAACTAACTAAGTTTTATATTGCTCAAACTGGTATAACATTCAGGGACAGATTTAAGGAGCACTTACCCAAAAATGATATCGCACAGAATAAGTCAAAATATTCATTACATTTGATTGATAGTGGACTCCTAAAATCGAGAAACCCATTGATAAGTCAAGTAGCTCTAGATCGGGTCATTTTCAAGATAACAATCTGAGACTCTGCATAAATGTTTAAAATATATATTTTAACTCCTATGTCAAGTTTCAATTCGATATATTAAAATTCAGCCAATTTATAATGAGCCAACGCTTCAAATGTGAATGAGATTTCAACTTTTAGTGATTTCCCCTGCTGCAAAATACATACCTTCATTATCGATTTTTTTCCAGGCAAACTATTGCTCGGAGGAAAGAAATACATATGTCCTTTTTTATTGAAAATTACTTCCCCTATACGTTGGTATTTTTATTTTTCTTTATCTTCATCCCAGCTCGAAATATTATGGATAATCGAAAAAAAATGTTTTTCGATTTTTTTTCGACTTTGGGAAATCGATGGAGTGGTAAACTTTTTTTATGTTAATCTACATATACTTAAATGTACTCATAAAAAAAATCAGCCGTATTGTAAATTACTAGAACTTTTGGTCTAAAATTACCCCTACCGACTGGCCTATACTGATACTATCACTCTACAATATTACCCTTAACAAGGTTGAACCTATAATGGAAAAAATATTTTTTAGCACATTAATATTTAAATATTTAACAATTAAAATAAAGAAATTTTGGACTACAAAACAGAAAAAAAAAATAAAAATAGATTTTTTTTTATTATTTTTAGCATAGTGACCCCCTTGGAGTTTGTGAAATTATGTAGGTACATTTGTGTATAATTATGTGTGTCCGGGTGCGTGTAATACTCGATAATTTCGTTTTTTGGTATACATAGGAAGTGTAAGGATGTTTGAAATATTTATGTGTATTACATACGATATTTTATTCTGTTTGTTTACAAGTATTTTTTTAATAAATAATTGTATTATTACTACTCTGATTCTAAGTCTAAGCGACTTAAAGATGAAAAATAAGCACTCCGGAAGTGCATTTATAATTATTTTGTTCGGTTAAGTGTTTTTCTTTTCCTCCTCTTCCACCATGTAAACGTGTAATTTCGAGTTGCTAATAAATATGAATTTCTTGTAAGAATTGTACCTACGGAATAGGTAAATATACTATTATTATTGGTTTTTCGAGTGAATTGTGTACATAAATTTAGGGGATGATTGAAAACGTGTTATTTTATTGATCACTAACCATAACTGAATAGGCTATAAGAATTAGTAGCACGCAACTATCAAATGGTTTCTATAAAGATAATAAAATCTTTTATTTAGTTAAAAAAATCATTGTTTTAAATGGACTCAAATAAAGCATGTTCTCTGTTTAAATCCCAACGGATGTCCCGGATATACACATTATGTTGTTCTGGTTTTGCAATAATTTACTTTGACAGCCTGTCAATCAATCACTGCGTGGACTTTCCAATAAATTTTAAATCCGCACAAATGGTGTGCGAATATTGTGGTAGTTTCTTTACCTCGATCAAATAAAATTATAAAAAATGTATCACGATTTTTAACCTCGAAGTCACCCTTTGTTTAAACTCACCCCAAGTATCAGACGAGTTACTCTTCCGCCTAGACTGGTTTAATGTCTTAAAGTAACAACTCTGTAAATTCTTAAGTAAGAGCGTTGTTTAAAGACGATTATTTAATTTGAATGAAATATCAAAAAGTTATTTTGATTTTACGTGTTGACTCAATGTAAATATTATGCAGCAAAGTCGAGGAAAACAATAGAGTTTGAATACAATATTACACATTTATTAAGCTCACAAATTAAATACTGCATCAGAACTAGAGAAAAACTTGAGATTGTTGTGATAGCTAAGGTGATTGAGTTAGTTCTTTAATGTCTATATTTATATTGAACCTTGACCTTAGTTGTCCAGAATGCAAATGTTTTCAAATCGATTAACTCATAAACGTGTTCGACAAGTTAACTAGAGAAATGGACAATATTAACTCAATTGAACTATTTATACAAACACGAACCGATGGGCATAGTTCAGTTCGAATTTAGAAAAAAAACTACCATACTCAATTTAAATTAATAACTTACATTTCACAAAAAAAAGGCAATGGTTTTCCTTGAAAATATTACCTTTGTGATTAATATTCTACTTTTCGAGTCAGAGGCTGCAACTTAAAAAAATCATCTGATATTGAAAAAGGGGTTGCACAGTGATACCAATTTAACTTAACACAAAAACGTACAAAAATACATCAGTATGGCTACTATTTACAATAAATGTCTCGTTAAAATGTTGTTTTAAAATTATACCAAAACCCCGAATTATAATTTCCTTTCGAAATTTGTTCAACTATTTATTGATAAAACTTGTTTATGCAAAAAATTATTCCGTGCTACAGATTCTTTGTAAGATATATTTTGTATAAATAAAAGATTAATGCATTCTTACATCAGTAACAAATAATAAAAAAATAAACTTTATTAAACATGACTGTCTCGGTCAAATACATTTCATTCGCAAAAAAATAACCCCTAAAATATTAGAGATATTCAATCCTGTAATTATTCTAATATTCTAGGATATTGCTGGGAATTATCCTTAGGAGCGTGTATGCCACGCATTTCATCATCCATTTATTTGTGTAACAGTTTTATGTGCGAAAACGCATAACAAAATGTCTTGACTTACGTATTTTATAAAGCTTCTGAATTTTGTTTTATTTTTTAACAAAACCAAGTTAATTATACAGATAATAGACCCAAGAAATTTGATTACCTTTTTAGGTTGTATTTATAGCTAAATAAGAAGCAGCCGTCTTGCTTAACAGCTATTAACTGAAAAGTAAGATTGAGGTAAGATGTGGCTTTTGGCCTAACTTAATCATCTCATCTCATCTACAAGGAAAGACACTTCCTGTTTACAAAAACCTTCTAAGTTTACCGAGATCAAAGTTCAAAGCCTTTATAAAGTTACAGTTCATACTTTAGAGTTTAATGGTTGATTAAAATATCAAATAGGGTGTTAAAACTTCCTTTGTCATTTGATCAAAAGGTTGGGTTATTTGTTAAAAACAGAGAGAGAGAGAAGAGTAAACATTAGAAAGTTTGAAAAGGAAAATTTATTCGAGTTTTAGTTATCCAATCAACCAAGTTGTGGCAGGATAATTTAGTTCAAGACTTCAAGTTACCCTAAACCCCCTACACCTGTTTCGAAAAATACTTTCATGAGAAATAAACGGTACCAGAAACTGCCACATACTTTCTCACAAACATATTTAAATTATCAAACAGATTCACTGTGAATTCATAATTGTATTAAAAATATTATTATTATTATTATTCAAATTTTTCGATCGATTTCGAACAGATTTGCACCAAACTTGTCAATTAGGCCTGTATAGATGCACTAAAAAAGGTTTTAAAAAATGTTGAAAAACAACACCCTTTTTGGAAAAAATCAGTTATTATAATTTTTAGAAAGATGCGGTTTTTTGCATATGGTAGGGTACATTAGGGCTACAAATAAGCCAAATTTTATCAAAATCGTTAGAGCCGTTTTTGAGAAATTTAGATTTTTCTCATTTTTTAGCCATTTTTGGGGGTAAAGCCCCTTAAAAATCAAAAAAAAATTAAAAAGCCTAGAGATATTCCAGAACTACACCTACATACCAAATTTCATCAAAATCAGACCTTTGTTATGGTCTCCAGCTCAGTACACATCCTAACAGACACACGGACCGACATCACCAAAACAACACTTTCTTGGGTTCAGGGATCACCAAAACAGATAATTCCACTAAACAATGTTTTGGGATTAAAGCACGTACACTATTGAAGCAATATATTAGTAATCATTTATGTTTTTTTGTTGTACTTACTCCAGAGTGATTGTTTTTACTTGATATTATTACTTTTGGCCCCTCAATGACAGACCAAGTCCAACGGATAACAGATTTAATTAAAAGAGCATTAGAAGAAAACTCATTTGCTCTGTCATCTTCCTTGACGTGACACAAGCCTAAAGTTTCACACGAGGGCTTAATCTATAAATTAAACATAGTTCTATCAAAACTATACGTGGATCTGTTAACGCAATAAATATCCGATGGATTATTAAGTTAGAGTTAAGCACGAGGAGGAATATTCAGAACTAAGATAAATGAAAGCTGGTATACCTCAGGGTATCGTATTGGGTCTTACATTATATTTGCTATATACAAGTGATTTACCAAAAATAGAAAATGTGACTTTAGCTACATTTTCAGATATTACTGCCAATAATTGGTAGTTGGCAAGAGTTTAGGTGTGAAGTGACCATCAAAATCCAACAGGCAAGCATTAGCTTCTATCGTTGGATTGAATTGAAAAATTAACTTAAATGGTAGGAAATCTGTTCACACCAACTTTACAAATAGAAAAATATGAAGATTCGTTTCAAAGTAAAATTAAAATGGAGTAAAATGGAGTTGCCCTTCCCTGTGAAAATTTAGTAAAGTAACCGGGATACGACATTAGATCCCAAATTGAAATGAAAAGAAGACGTTAAAAAGAAAATAACAGAACTGAAACTCAAATATGGACATCTGAATTAGCTTTTGGGGTTTTTGACGCAAGTCTAAACTGTTAATACAAAATAAAGTATTGATATATAACCACATTTTGAAACCTGTCTGTTTGTATGGTATACAACTCTGGGGCTGTGTCAATATCATATTAAAAAGATTCAAACTTTTAAAAATAGAGTATCACGAAACATGATCAACTAAAAACAATATTCCCATGGTGCATTAGATTGATTTATATAAG
>JAGFPH010003816.1:7100-21989 GCA_018207615.1 Philaenus spumarius
GCAGCATGTTTATGACGCTGACTGACGGACTTTCCCCCGGTATCCAGACAGCTGACGATTTTCTTTATTATTAAAAATGTATCAAAATTCATCTGTATAAATTTCATACGGTATGAAATCACTTTATATTTAAAATTTTTGTACATGTTCATATACGTGACTGACGTATAATCCCCCATCATCTATACAGCTGATTATTATTTTTTGGTTAAAAATGATCCAAACAATTATCGCCTAAATTTTGGCTCGGTATGAAATCACTCGGAGCAAAAACTTTTTTGACAACTTTCACATGCTCTCACCTTTAGCTCCACCACTACTGGAGTGACTGACGATCAGATATCTTATGTATTAAGGGAAAACTATTATTGCTATGATTTTCAGCCGGTATGAAATGACTTGTTCAAATGTAGCGCTACCTCCCGTACTATAAGGAAACTTCTCCGCCGATGGCTAACTAGTTTGCTGGATACCCCGCGCATCCCAAGAGTCTAAACATATTTTCAAATCCCCGTTCACAAATACATATTCTGGGGATTAGAGTATTCAAATTTTAACATATGTCGAGTGTTGTCCCCCTAAACGTCTTTTAAAAGCAAACAATTGGTAAATATATTTTGGCTTAGTTTAAAATGTGACTCTAAAAGTACAAAATTTTGATTTTCGTATTTTTATTCCCTAGCACAAAATTTTACAAAACAATCTTAATACTAGGCCTATACTCTTTTAAACAATGACACAAAATTTTGTAGGCATTTTTTACATAGTTATCCAGCATACAAATTGTAATATTTCGGGGCAGCTAAAATATATATATGACATTTTCATAACACCCTTCTCAATGTTTTCCTTTGGAGTTTAAAAGTTCTTTAGTTTTTAAAGAGTGGGGTTCCAGTTGAAACTTAGTGACTAAACTCATTATTGTATACGCTATACCATTGAAGAAACAACACTTGTTTCTTCAATGGCTATACTCACCACAGGAGAGGTATTTTATATTTGGTACATGTTATATTTAAAGGTGTGCAACTGACTCGCAACTAATCGAAATGTTTGAATGAAGAAGTATATTACATAGATTTTAAATAATATTTTTTTCTGTTTAGTTTCTATAGTCCAGTAAAATAGTACATTTTACCTTCATCAAATAGAATAGATCTGATGTTGTATGTGATAGATGGCTAATGACAAATCCAAGTTTTTGACCAAAACATATGTCCAGGTAATTTTTAAATACCTGAAAAACTGCCATATTTTCTGTGTTTTTTCAGTTTTGTCAATTTTTACTCACAAGGAACCACTTTACTCTACAAGAGACTCGCCTATATTTAAGTACATTAAATTTTCAACATATTAAAATCAAATTGGTTTCTTTAGACAGAATACTTTCATAGCTGTTGAAATTTTCAAAATATTTCCAAAATAAACTAACTTAGAGGTTTAGTTCCAAAATAACTTTGGAGGTTCCCCCGATTGTGCCAATGAAGAACCTATTTTTTCAGCGAAAGTAATTATCAACATTTTTAAAGTAGACTAGATTTGCCAGAAATTAAGAGCAGATTGGTCTCTGTAGACCGAATACTTTTCGAGATACAGCTGTTCAAAGTTGACAAGGTATACATACATGTATCCAAATTTTAAACAAGGGTTTGTAAAATGAAAAGCACCATGTTATTGCATGGCACACTATATTAGCACCATGTTAGTACACTATATCTATTCTATTACTTTAAATGAGCAATTCTTGTATCTATCTTTGTATCTGTCGCGGATGTCGAGAACGGCTCTAACGAATTCAAAGAAATTTTGTATTTAGGTGTAGTTATGATTTTTAAGTACACCTATATAGTTGTATTTCGTGTAAAAACGAAATCTTTTGTGAAAATCTAATTTAAAAGTTAAAAAATTTTAACATAGGGTCTTATGGGTTGCTATGTTGGTTACAAAACAACAACGAAATAGTAAATAAAGCGATCAAAACAGCTGTTTATAAACAAGCCAATTTATACTGTTTTAGCACGTTGGAAATAGCGTGGAATAGAACTAAGATTGAGTATTATCCAAAATCAGCTGTTCATTGGATAGTTTTTAATTACTGTTAAAAAACAAGCTAATTTATACTGTTTTAGCACGTTGGAATTAGAATAAACTAGTGGACCGGGCAATGCTTCGCTATTGCTTGATTTACCTAACCTAAAATTATATTCAGTTTTTGATCCAAATCAGTTGTTGATCAAAATCAGCTGTTGATCAAAATCAGCTGTTTTAAGCTTTTCATACGAACAGCTGTTTTTTGTGCCCCTGATAAAATCAAAAGAAATCTTTCTTCTTCTTCCTTAAGATTGACCTTCCATAAGATTAACATGGCAACAGATTCTTTAGCGTATTTTCCAACTGCGAGCGAAGCGAAGCAGCCATCTGAGGCCAAAGGCTATAAATAAAACTGTAAATGTTCGTTTGTTCAAAATTTTAAATCTCCAAAAGTTCTTCGCCTATTGCTTTGACATTATGACACAAAGTTTCATCTGAATACACGTGTGTTTTTATATACTTTTGAAAAACAACGCCATTGCTAGACGTAAACACAATAAAAACTATACTAAATAATTGATATGGGAGCGACATACTAAATCGTAAATAAATATGTTTATTGTTGATAAAGTAATCAGCGGTTTGCTCTAATATTCCCATTAACAGCTGATTTCAAACTTTGAAGCAATTATTTGCATTTCTAACTTTTAGGTTAGTTATAGATCTAACCCTTGCTGATTCTTTTAATATTTATTATAACTGTTGTTATAAAATATACGAAATAATTTGATTTGGACATTATTTGCCATCTTATCTTTGGGGTTATTAATTAATTATTAATCCTACACCTTTATTATAAAGAAAACACAACATAATTATGTATATAGAAGTTTCCAACGGGGGACTCCCCTAGTTTATCATGAAAACATTATAGTAGGCCTATGGGAAGATTTTTAGCATTATAGTCAGTACTTTACGAAATACCACTTACGCTTCGAAAACATAATGCTATAGACTATGCCAAATGCAGCGACTGAAGCAGCATCATCAATTCCAGCAACAGCAATGACCATGGTAGGAATTCCCTTGGCCACTCCGTATCCTTTCGTTCGTAACCGGATCAGGGGCGGGACTATTACAGCAGGAGACACGGCGCCGACGATGCTTCTGTAAAATGTATAAGATCTCTTAAATCCTTCTTATTTTCAAAATAGAAAACAGTGCTCAGTACCATAATAGATATTATTATTTTACTTTTACGTACCAGAGTATAATAGTATGTATCATGTCATATTTTCCGACACTTTAAATGTCTGCTTCCCTTAAACAATTTTAATCAACGAAATGTCAAGAAGGGGCATTATTATAACAGTCTACATAAACAGGTCTGTGACATTTGTTATTAATTTATGTTGTATTGATACTAGCTAGGAATAAAGTTAAATATTGTAACTAAATGCGTACTTCTATCACATATATTATTTCTCAAGGCCATTTTTTTGTCGGTACGCCATAACTTCCTTAATACATCATCAAATTACATGAATGAGGCATCATTTTAAAGCTTTCCTTAACCACTACACCGGAAAAATATACAAAATACAATTATACGAAGAAATACAAAAAAAAAAAAAATAAATGAAAAGAATCCGAAAGTAACAGTGATGTAAGATAGTAAGTTGTAGGGATATTTTCCTGACGTTGGCAACACTGATGATAACAATAACCAGCTGGAGAACTGCCGTTACGCCACTACATTGCTATTTTTAATTAATATACGAACTATACGATACTAAATATACATTGTGTACTTTAATTAAGTGGGATTTATGTAAGTTAGAATGCGAATGCTTCGCACGGGTCAGCTAGTATTATTATAATTTAGTTTATTTTAAAGTCCCATTAGACATGTTTTATATAAATTTTATTAATTACAATTATTTTTGAAGTCGATGGACTATTTTTGAAGATAATAGAAGAACATAAATATAAAATCTTTAAAACTTTAAGTGTACTATGTGTTTTTATTTTACTAATGACGAAGGAAAATGGTCCTTAACTTAAGAATGACTGAATAGCCGAAACGGCCGTCGTTGGACGTTTAAAATTGGACTATTGAACGGTAAGCTCAACAAGTTTACTTAAAACTTGATTGATTAGTATTTTGTAAATAGATTACACATTACAAGGGCTTCATTTTTATTTCACACTGCAATACTGGTTTCTCTTGTTTTACCAGTTCTGACACAAGTACACGTCTGCCTAAATATAAGTTAATTTTTCTAGTATCAAGGTTTCTAAATTTGTAATAGTACCTGGAGACCGAGCTAATGCTCGATTATAAGCAGGGCTATGATTTCAATAATAAATATTGGATTATTGAGTTTTGAGGTTAGGCCTATAACATTAAACAACTAAATAAATGGTATATACAACATTAGGCTTACCTGTAATAAAAATACAGTTTAAAGGATTAACCACAATCTCAACGCTATGCCTCAGAAATAAGTCAGGCCTAAATTAAAGTATTATTTCAATATCGATTTATTCCTAGGGCCTAGTTCGCTCACGTCAATAACTACTATTATTGCAAATTTCCGTGAACATCGTTTAGGTTAGGCCTATAACATTAAACAACTAAATAAAGGGTATGTTTATTATGTATTCGTTGCCATGGTAACTATAAATAGATACAACATTAGGCTTACCTCTAATAAAATATACAGTTTAAAAGAAAGCAGATGATTATTGTAATGGCATTGAAAACATTTGCATCAGCTGTGCTTTGTATTGTTTAAAATGGACAAATTTCACTTTTTAATTTTTTTTTTTTTTTTTTTTTTTTTTATATATTTATTCATTCTTTGAATACATAAATACGAGCTTAACTAAACACAGAAACATAATACATTATTAAAGATATAAACTTAGCTAGACAAAATAAGAAAATATAAACTAACCACATCTTGGTAAACAAATAACCAAACCAGAAAAAAATACTAATAATTTCAAATAAAACTTAACTTAGATACAAAAACTTAAAAAAAGAAAATTAAAAAAATACCTCTCAGTAAAAACAAAAACAAAAATTAACATTTCAAAGAATGAAAATAATGCACCTCCAAGGGCTTTTGCCCGTTTTGAGGTTGCATAATACAGAAACAAATAATACAACAGAGGTTCTAGGGTTTTTTGTGGGAGCAGTTAAATCACTTGTTAATAGGTATTGCTAAATAACTAAACAAATTCAGTAAAATTCTAAATAAGCATCCAAACTATAAATTACAATTTATATTTAAATTTATTTACTTAACAATATACATACATACACTCATATATAACTTCATATATAAACACATACACACCCTTACCACATACACATGCATAAAAACAACACACACACACACACACACACACACAGACACACCATATCAGTAAAAAAATGCTTATATCAACATACATATTTCAAGATTTAATTTACCAACATGTTTCACCATAAAAATCGTCCTTTACAAGACCACTTTCATCAAATTCTCAACATTATCCATGCCCAAAAGATAGCACTTCAACAGTTTGCTAAATTTGTTAAATTTTGTACACGTCTTAATATTTTCCGGAAGTTGGTTATAAATTCTTGGGGCGATATTAGTACAAAAATTGAAATATATGGACAATTTTGCCCTGGGTATGAATGCTTTATTGCCACGTCTAAGCAAATAAACAGAAGTTCTACTTTTCAAATCTGAAAAATGACCACTCCTTATATAAAATACTTTCATCATAACTTTAAATATGTATAAACATCTAAGAGGCAGTATAGTTAGGTGTCTGAATAATGGTAAAGACGAAACCCTCTCCTTTTTGTGCATAATCAGTCTCACAAACTTTTTTTGTGCTACAATTAGAGGAGTTAGTCTAGTGACATATGTACCTCCCCAGCAACAAATTCCATAATCTAATCTACTATGTACCATAGAATAATATATTTTACGCAAAATAGGCTCTGGAACAATATCCTTCAAATAAAAGAATACTCGCAAAATATTATTTAAGTTGGATTTGATTGTGTTTATATGCATTTTCCAAGTCAAACCTTTATCCAAAATTACTCCTAAGTATTTACAGGAACCAACTTGCTCTATTACAATACACGAGCTGCATTCCAAATTCCCAACTACACACTTCATTCATTTATACAATAAAGGTGTTGTAAACAATTTAGACTCGCCTTTCAAATTAAAGTTTATGTAACATGTTTTTTCAGCATTTAAGACCATGTAATGCTTTGAAAACCACCACCTCAGAGCATTTAATAAAAAGACGTAGAAAACGAATTTTCCCAGACTGGTGACCATTTCCAATCGATTTCTCGTGGCCAAAAGCCTAATATAAAATCAAAAAATCAAAAATCCTTAGACGGAGATTCCAGATCCATTTAGCAGACAAACAATTATCTCTCGCTTTAGAAGATAAGATAATAGTGCAATATTTTATATTTTTCCGGCAGTTAAATCTTTTTATTAATTAAATTGGCTCGTTTCGGGATGTTTATCCCCCATCATCAGAAACCCTCGTTGAATGGAGGTCATCAAAACATTAAGTAAAGACACGTAAAACAACAACACAACTAAAACACAGTTAATAGGAGTACAACTTGAGGCTACCGGATTTCGAAAGCCTGCCCGTTAACTGTGCGCACTCGTACTTATTTGCTTCCTGGATTCTTATTACTGTGTCAATAAGAAAGCAAAGAAGTGACCTGCAACAACTGTGACAAAATCTACATCGGCCAAACGGGACGAGCGTTTAAGTTACGTTTTAAGAATACCTCCCAAAAAATACTTTTTCGGGTAACAAGTCCAATTACGCGCGACCTTTACTTGATTAATACCCCTGTTACACGGGCTATGGCAAAACTTTAAACCAATAAAGATTTGTAGTAAAGGAAAATGTATGAACGCTGTGGAAGAGTTTGAAACTTATAAGACACTAGCTGGCCCGATACGGCTTCGCACGGATAGACAAATCAAATTTAAATGTATATTAACAACAACAAAAATATCAATAAATATATTACACTATGTATTTCTTACGGGGATTTTTAGTAACTTTGACCCCCCAAGCACCCCCCTAAAATTTCGAATTTTTTTAAAACCTTTCTTAGCGAGCACCTAGGGCCCTAGAGGAAGCTACATACCAAATTTCATTTTAATCCGTTCGGTGGTTTTTTTTTAGTAACGTTGACCCCTTAAACCTTCCTAAAATTTCGAATTTTTTTAAAACCTTTCTTAGCGAGCACCTAGGGCCCTAGAGGAAGCTACATACCAAATTTCATTTTAATCCGTTCGGTGGTTTTTTTTAGTAACGTTGACCCCTTAAACCTTCCTAAAATTTCGAATTTTTAGACATTTTTTGTTAGTAAGTACCTAATGCCCTAGAAGAAGCTACATACCAAATTTCATTCCAATCCGTTCTGTAGTAGTTTTGGAGAAATCGTGATGTAGTAGCTTTGACAACCCCAAACCACCCTAAAATTTCGAATTTTTTTTTCCACCTTTTCTTAGCAAGCACGTATGGCCCTAGAGGAAGCTACACACCAAATTTCATTCCAATCCGTTCAGTAGTTTTTGAGATTTCGTGATCAGTCAGTGAGTAGTGGTATTTGGATTTTATATATATAGATTAAAGTAGAAAACAAACACAATGAATACCAATTAATTATTAAACGACTAATTGAATTTCGACTCGAACACCCTATACGACACAGCGATAAGAATCCAGGAAGCCCGCGGCTAATAATAGTTCCGAATGCGCCCGTATAACGGAGTCAGTCGACAACCGGTAGCCATAAGGTGTACACCTATTATCTGTGTTTTAAATGTATTTTTACTTTCTCCACCCTATACGTAGTATATGGAGAAAGTATTGTTTTCGTAAAAATGTTCGAATTTGAATTTTCAGTTGAATTATGTGTGTTGGTGCTCCCAGAACCCCCAAAAACTGTTTAGTGCAATTATCTGTGTTAGTGCTCCCTGAACCCAAAAATATTTTTAGTGGAATTTTTTGTTTTGGTGCTCCCTGAACCCAAAAAAGTGTTTTTAGAGTGGTGTCTGTCTGTCAGTCTGTCTGTATGTATACACGACCAGAGAGGACACTATTGGTCCGATTTTCATGAAATTTGGTATGTAGGTACTAAACCATAATATCTCCAGGCGGTTTTTCATTTTTTTGAATTTTTAATTTTTAAGGGTAATTTACCCATAAAAACCGACAAAAATGCAAATTTCTCAAAAACGGCTCTAACGATTTTGATCAAATTTTCAGTATTTATAGTGCTTAAGATGCCAAACAAAATGACACCACCCGCTTTTATCAAAACTTCGGCGTTTTATAATTATGGGGAAATGTTTAAAAATAAACAAGTTTGTGTTGTCAATCTAGCATCGCGGCAGCGGCCGCACAAGGTAGCGCCACGGTAGCGAGCACGGCCAGTAATTCAAAGGTCGCGCGATCGAATCCCGCCTGGTACAATAATTTTTTTATACGATTGACGTAGGTAGAATATTATTTTTTTGTTTTGTTCTGAAAAGTAGTAAAAGATAAAATGATTAAAAACAATATTATTTTGATTACAGTAAGTTGGGGAAAAGTTTGTGTCAGTTAACTGATACCGTTTATTGTTTTATGTGTGTGTTTTGACTTTGGCAATCTCCATTCAACGAGATATACTGATGATAGGATAGACAACCCGAAACGCGCCAAATAAATGAACAAGTGGTCACTGGCGAAAAAAATATAAGGTACAGTACTATTATATTAAATGTAATTGGTTTTTGATGAGTTTAAATTATTAGCTTTTGTTGTTTTATGCGGAATCATTTACTTCGTGAGAGTATATGTCATTTATCCGAAACATAAGCAATTTATAAAAAACTAAAAATATTGGTATAAGAATGCTTAAATAAAGTAACAAAAAATCATATAACAAAAAATGAAATTTGAATAATCTATCACATCTAACGTTTTTCCTAAAATGTGTTTTAAAGGGAGTCTTTAAAAGAATAACATTGAATACTTGACGTGATTGTTAAGTAAACAATAAGCCCATTACTCCATGTACAATTACAAAGTATTACGACACTCTCATGACTTATTGTCCATGTATCTTATACGTAAATAGAAGTTGTACAACGTTTACTATGTTAAAGTGTATTGTGTCACAGTCATAATACCATATTGAAGTTCTCGCGTCATCTTTTACAAGAAGAGAGCATTGACATTTTGTAGTCCATTGTCAAATAAAAAGCGTATCATACTCCTCGCTCACTTCTCTTTAGTACCACCTGACAAAGGTGTGAATTATACTTTGAGACTAATGAAGGCCTTCGTTGTTTGACATATTTGAAAGCATTTATTACATTGGTTTTTATAATACAGCTTTAGCTTTCAGAATGATTAGTTATTGCACATTATTAGTACATTATTATTGTTTCATTTTTGTATGTATTGGTTCTTAGTATGTATATATACCGGGTATCCCACGAAGAGGTCCCTATTTTTGAATTGATATGACAGACGTATAGAGCGCGCTACAGACTTGAAATTCTACAGTCGTGACTAACACATATGTAAAAGAAATACCCCTGAGTATCAGTTAATTCTGACTGATCCAAACAAAATGGCGGAAAAACAACCAAATCAGCAATCGTATTTTAAGGTTAAACCTACTTTTATTTAGAATAGGAACAGCTACAGCCGTTTAGACTATTTTAAATCTATCAGCTGACTGCGTGTATCCACAACAACGAACATATTTGGTAATAAACATTGGCATTTGTTATTAAGTTGCATTGTAAAGTGTCTTATGTACCATGCCGTTTTCAACTGAGCAAAAAGTGAAATGTTGTTCCTGGGCTATTGCCTTTGAAAATGATTATGAAGCAATAAGGTGTTTTAAAGAAAGGTACCCAGGTGTAGTTCCACCGTCAAGAAAATCTATTCGTAAGTGGAAGACTATCCTACTAGAAACGGGGTCAATACAAAAAAAAATACCATAGATCCTCCAACATAGAAAATGAAGAAATCGTATGTGCTGCTTTCATGGAATCTCCAAATACGCCTAATTCAGTAAGAAAGGTGGAATCTGCTACAGGGATACCGAAGTCATCTGTCCAAAGGTAAGCAAAAAATAACAAAATCAAACATTATAAAACTCATTTAGTTCACAGACTGCTTGAAGATGATCCTGACAGACGATTGGAATTTTGTTCGAAAATAATTGTAAAGACTGACGTAGATAGCAACTGGCATGAAGGAATCGTGTTTTCAGATGAAGCGACATTTTATCGAACATGAACTGTAAACAGGCATAATTGTCATTACTATAACACAAAAAATCCACATATCTTACAAGAAGAGAAATTAAAATCAACAGGTATAACAGTTTGGGCTGCTGTTACCAAGGATGGTGTTTTGTCGTATGACATATCCCGACAAACAATGACTGGAGAAAGGTATGCATCAGTTTTAAGCAATCACATAGTTCCTCATCTTTCTCAGCCTGAGATGAAAGACGTTTTTTTCCAACAGGATGGAGCTCCTCCGCATTATGCTAATGTGGCCAAATCAGTTTTGGACCAAAATCTTCCTAACCGTTGGATAGGTCGTGGCAGCAGCTTCATGGACTGGCCCCCAAGGTCTCCAGACTTGGCTGTTTGTGACTTTTTTCTGTGGGGCTTTTTGAAGGAGAAGGTTTATTGTCATAACATTGCGACAGACGATGAACTAATGAGGTTGATTGAAGAGGAACTGTATGACTGTTTTCTATTTCGTTGTCATCAGTGCATTGCGATCGATGGACATCAGTTTGAATAAGGTTTATGGATCAAATAGATTTAATTTATTTATGAGTTAATAAAACGAGTTTATGAGTATATCTTTAATTCTCTAGCGTTGTTTAGTGCTTAGTAACATCGTTAAAATTCAATAATTATGTTGTAACACTTAAGCAAATAAAACTATTTTAACGAAAAGGTACTATTTCTTTGATAACCCGCCATTTTGTCCTAATATGTCAGAATTAACTGATACTCAGGTGTATTTCTTTTACATATGTGTATGTTAGTACTGTTGAGTTTCAGGTTTGTAGAGTGTTCGGTGCATTTAATATATTAATTCAAAAATAGGGACCTCTTCGTGGGACACCCGGTATATCGCAAATCAAATTATATTAATGAATACAATTTTAATTTTGCTCATTATTTGTGACCAGGGTGCTCGCAGTGGCGAAGCAAATACAAAGAGATGATTGTATACTATTATAGTTTCACTGAAATGACTATTAATTAGGACAGAGGCACTTGGATCGGGATAGGGCGATAGAGTAGCAGTGGCCTATACATAATTTAAGACAGAAATCGAAATAAAGGCACACCATACAAAACAATTTAAATTAAGGTATGCCAACTAAAGGATAAAATACACATTGTAACACCAGATGTTTTAATTATAACTCCGCTGGATTTTTTCTTTCATTTTTGTTGTGTTTACTTTTGCCTAACTTAAAAACACTGTTGATTGTGAACAATCCTTATACATTATTTCTCAAATATGTTTTTCCTCTAAGTGATATCTCCTTTAATTCTTTATCAAAATTAATTATTCAAGCATCATTTTACAGCTTATGTTCCCCGCTATTGACGTAAAATAAACAAACAGTTTGAAATTCACGTTTTCGTTACAAAAATGTATTTAGTAGACGTTTATATTATGCTTCCAATAGTTCCTAATGAAAAGCACCATCTATTTAACTGTTTAGCACCATCTATTTAGCATGACAACTGTTAGATTGTTTACATTGTATATTCAAGTGTAATCTATCACACAAATCAATCAAATTAAATCAACCTAAATAAATAAACGTAATTTACTTAATTAAATCAATGTTTTAAATCAGGTAAGTACTCATAACTTGCGAAATATTCGCCACGGGTCAGCTAGTAATTATTACTTTTGATCTGCTAAGTTTTTTGCTATGGTAATGAATGTAAACACTTTCAAGAAACATATATTTTGGTTCAATATAGGCCTAACCTAAAATTATGTGAAGTTTTTGATAGAAATCAGCTGTTTCATTTATAATATGTAACAACAGATGTTCGAACTGAATTGTAATACAGTCGGCCTAAGCATTTTTCGTTGATTGTTGTTTGTGTTTACTTTTAGTTGCATTATCTATACTAATACTAGCTGATCCGTACGGCGTTGCCCGTGGTTGTTGGTATGTTCAGTTTTTTTGACGTAATTGTAATTCTTTTTAAGTGTTCGTTGAATACCTGTGCGTATCCTACAGACTGTGGTCATGAAAAAAAGTCTACGCTATTTAGGACAGCACTGAAAATTGTATTCCTGTAAACTACTATCTAACATGAAAAAGCTTTAAATATATCGTTTTAATTTATAGTTTTTACTAAGTTTGACTTTCACTTAATTTCATTGACAATGCTGCGAGCACCTACGGCCTTAGAAGAAGCTACGTACCAAATTTCATTCCAATTCGTTCTTATAGGGATTTTTAATAACTTTGACCCCACCTCCCAAACCACCCTAATATTTCGAATTTCTTTTAACCCTTTCTTAGCGAGGGTTTAAATTAGCTGGGGGTCGTAGAAAAGATATTTGAATCACTTTGTAACATCCGCGTTAATTTAGGATGTAACAAACTGGTTCAAATAGAGTTTGTAATTTTAAATGTATAGGCCTAACTAGTATAAGATATAGGTATATTGTTTAGTATTTAAATATACAATATAGAGTATATATCAAAATAAAGCTACGAATGTGATATTTTAATGGCATTTAGTTTAATTCAGATGGTTTGTTTAGTTTTCAATAAAATATGTTTAAACTTGTGTATGTTTATGGTTATGCATGGTGTCAAATAATTTGTTTGTTATTATTATTATTGATAGCGAAAATATGTTTTGAAAAGTATTAAAAACTTTATAGTTATGATATATTTTATATAAACAATATTTTAAGCAGCATATCTCTAAGTAGGCCTATATAGATATTTAATAACCAATGTTTGAGTTGAATTATAATTCTGTAAGCATTTTTATTTGTGTTCGTTTAAAGTTTTTCAATCTAACCTTAAAAAGCTGTTGGTTTTGAAGAGTATTAAAGTGATTATAAATTTGCTAAGTAATGTTGTTATGGTAATAAATCTAAACAAACATAAGCTTTTTATACGAACAGTTGTTTTTGTGAGCTATGGTTTTAATTTCATACAATAAATGCTGTTCAGTTTCTTCCAAATTTGAAATTTTTTCGGGAAACTTTTCAAACTTTTCTTTACGTATAAACCTTCTATGAACTACTACAAACATTTTAAGACCAAAAATAGCAAATCGGTCCAGCTGTTCTCGAGTTTTAGCGAGACTAACGAACAGCAATTCATTTATATATATATAGATCTTTACGTATAAACCTTCTATGGACTACTACAAACATTTTAAGACCAAAAATAGCCAAATCGGTCCAGCTGTTCTCGAGTTTTAGCGAGACTAACGAACAGCAATTCATTTATATATATATACTAGCTGTTGTACCCGTGGCTTCGCACACGGTCCAAAGTTTCGCCGCATAGTAATTAATGTTTATTGTTTTAAGGGTTGTTATTACATTTTCACCCCGATCCGGCTTTGCACGGATAGACAAATAAAAATTAAATGTATATTAGCAACAAAAACATATCAATAAATATAGTAGGCCTACACTATGTGTTTCTTATGGGGATTTTTAGTAACTTTGACACTCCAAACCACCCTAAAATTTAGAATTTTTTGGAAACCTTTCTTAGGGAGCACCTAGGGCTCTAGAGGAAGCTACATACCAAATTTAATTCCAATCCGTTTGGTATTTTCTTCTATTAACTTTGACCCCTCCAAAAACCCCCTAAAATTTCCAAATTTTTGGAAAACCTTTCTTAGCGAACACCTAGGGCCCTAGAAGAAGCTACATACCAAATTTTATTGCAACCCGTTCGGTAGTTTTTGAGAAATCGTGATGTAGACCAGGGTCGATAATTTTTGAAACAAAAAAAATAATAGTAGGATGAAACCCATTAAAAAAGGACGAGAATATAACAAAAATGAAAGGAAAAATAATTTACGGGCGATCTGAGGTCGGGAAGTGGTAGGGGGTGAGTTTTTAAGGGTAAAAAACTGTTTATATCGATTTCCGGCAAAACTACAAGTCCTATGGAAAAACATTAAATGACAAAGTTGTAGGTAATAAAGAGACCTACAACTTTTGTGATTACACTTTTTTCACATAACCTCAAAATTTATGTGAAAAATTCAAATAATCAAGTTTTTGGTTTTTTATTTTTATCTTATGCAAAAAAAATATTATTTTCACGAAATTTGGTGAAAACTTACCTTTTTATGTCCTAAAGACACTGTAATTTTTTTGATTTGAAATATTTATTTTTTTACCTTATTTTGACTTAATATCGAAAAAACACCCTAATTTTCAATCGAAAATTCTCGCGTCAAAATATCAGCTTTTTTAAAAAGTCGGGGAGTTTTTTGTTCGTTGAAATCTCTTCTTTCTGATAATGTAAAAAAATATATACATTACTATGGTAACTGTTCTCAAAAAATGCAAAAAAAAAGAAAAAACTCGAATCCGAAATTTTTTTTTTAATCACTATGTACAATTTTGAGCTATTTGGTAAAATTTACACTTTAATTACTTGAAAAACGTAAGATTCTATGTTACATTGATAAACAAAAAAATTACAAATTCATAAATCATAAAGATTGCAAGAAACATGCGAAAATAGTTGTTATAAAT
>JAGFPH010003816.1:22089-41876 GCA_018207615.1 Philaenus spumarius
AAATTAATATTGCATTGTCATCGGTCCTTGATAAGTGTTCAAAGTTTCAAATCAATCAGACTTTTTGAAGGGGGTGAAAATCACCTCGTGTTCTGGGGACCATGATCAGCGCTCACTTACTACACCCAACAAAATTAATATTGCATTGTCATCGGTCCTTGATAAGTGTTCAAAGTTTCAAATCAATCCGACTTTTTAAAGGGGGTGAAAATCACGTCGTGTTCAGGGGACCATGATCAGTGCTTACTTACTACATCCAACAAAATTAATATTGCATTGCCGTAGAACCTTGATAAGTTTTTAAAGTTTCAAATCCATCAGACGTTTTGAAGTGGTAAAAATCACGTCGTGTTCTGGGGACCATGATCAGTGCTCACTTACTACACCCAACAAAATTAATATGGCATTGTCATCGGTCCTTGATGAGTGTTCAAAGTTTCAAATCAATCCGACTTTTTGAAGGGGGTGAAAATCACGTCGTGTTCAGGGGACCATGATCAGTACTCACTTACTACACCCAACAAAATTAATATTGCATTGCCATAGGTCCTTTATAAGTGTTCAAAGTTTCAAATCAATCCGACTTTTTGAAGGGGGTGAAAATCACCTCGTGTTCTGGGAACCATGATCAGCGCTCACTTACTACACCCAACAAAATTAATATTGCATTGTCATCGGTCCTTGATAAGTGTTCAAAGTTTCAAATCAATCAGACTTTTTGAAGGGGGTGAAAATCAAGTCGTGTTCAGGGGACCATGATCAGTGCTCACTTATTAGATCCAACAAAATTAATATTGCATTGCCGTAGAACCTTGATAAGTTTTCAAAGTTTCAAATCCATCAGACGTTTTGAAGTGGTAAAAATCACGTCGTGTTCAGGGGACCATGATCAGTACTCACTTAATACTCCCAACAAAATTAATATTGCATTGCCGTAGGTCCTTGATAAGTGTTCAAAGTTTCAAATCAATCAGACGTTTTTAAGGGGGTGAAAATCACCTCGTGTTCTGGGGACCATGATCAGTGCTCACTTACTACATCCAACAAAATTAATATTGCATTGCCGTAGGTCCTTGATAAGTGTTCAAAGTTTCAAATCCATCAGACGTTTTGAAGTGGTAAAAATCACGTCGTGTTCAGGGGATCATGATCAGTACTCACTTACTACACCCAACAAAATTAATATTGCATTGCCGTAGGTCCTTGATAAGTGTTCAAAGTTTCAAATCAATCAGACGTTTTTAAGGGGGTGAAAATCACCTCGTGTTCTGGGGACCATGATCAGTGCTCACTTACTACACCCAACAAAATTAATATTGCATTGTCATCGGTCCTTGATAAGTGTTCAAAGTTTCAAATCAATCCGACTTTTTGAAGGGGGTGAAAATCACCTCGTGTTCTTGGGACCATGATCAGTGCTCACTTAGTACACCCAACTAAATTAATATTGCATTGCCGTAGGTCCTTTATAAGTGTTCAAAGTTTCAAATCAATCCGACTTTTTGAAGGGGGTGAAAATCACCTCGTGTTCTGGGGACCATGATCAGTGCTCACTTACTACACCCAACAAAATTAATATTGCATTGTCATCGGTCCTTGATAAGTGTTCAAAGTTTCAAATCAATCCGACTTTTTGAAGGGGGTGAAAATCACGTCGTGTTCAGGGGACCATGATCAGTACTCACTTACTACACCCAACAAAATTAATATTGCATTGCCATAGGTCCTTTATAAGTGTTCAAAGTTTCAAATCAATCCGACTTTTTGAAGGGGGTGAAAATCACCTCGTGTTCTGGGGACCATGATCAGTGCTCACTTACTACACCCAACAACATTAATATTGCATTGCCGTAGGTCCTTGATAAGTGTTCAAAGTTTCAAATCAATCAGACGTTTTGAAGGGGGTGAAAATCACCTCGTGTTCTGGGGACCATGATCAGTGCTCACTTACTACACCCAACAAAATTAATATTGCATTGCCTTAGGTTAGGAGTTGTATCTCATTTTCACCCCTAAGAAGCACGTAAATAAAAGAAAATATGGTTTACACTGTATAAATTGTCTTGTAAGAAATACATGTACCCATTTCCAGCTCTCTAGCTTTATGGGAATTATAATAATTATTTCGTATTGTTTTAGGGGTTGTTGTTACATTTTCACCCCTTAGCAGCACACTGAAAAATACAAATATGGTTTACTTTTTATATATATCTTGTAAGAATTTAATGCACCAATTTAAAGCTCTCTAGCTTTAAGGGAAGTATAATAATTAATTTGTAATGTTTTAGGGGTTGCTATTACAATTTCACCCCTTAGCAGAACAGTGTAAAATGTAAATTTAATATAGTTTACATTTTATATATACCTTGTAAGAAATAAATGTACAAATTACCAGCTCTCTAGCTTTATGGGAAGTATAATAATTAATTTGTATTGTTTTAGGGGTTGTTATCTCATTTTCACCCCTAAGAAGCACGTGAATAAAAGGAAATATGGTTTACATTGTATAAATGTCTTGTAAGAAATTAATGTACCAATTTCCAGTTCTCTAGCTTTATGGGAAGTATAATTATTATTTCGTATTATTTTAGGGGTTGTTGTTGCATTTTCACCCCTTAGCAGCACACTGAAAAATACAAATATGGTTTACTTTTTATATATATCTTGTAAGAAATTAATGTACCAATTTCCAGCTCTCTAGCTTTATGGGAAGTATAATAATTTATTTGTATTGTTTTAGGGGTTGTTATCTTATTTTCACCCCTAAGAAGCACGTGAATAAAAAGAAATAAGGTTTACATTGTATAAATATCTTGTAAGAAATGAATGTAGCAATTTCCAGCTCTCTAGCTTTATGTGAAGTATAATAATTAATTTGTATTGTTTTAGGGGTTGTTATTACAATTTCACCCCTTAGCAGCACAGTGTAAAATGCAAATATAGTTTACATTTTATATGTACCTTGTAAGAAATAAATGTACCAAATTCCAGCTTTCTAGTCTTAATGGATGTATAATAATAAATATCTATTGTTTTAGGGGTTGTTTCAACCCTTAAATCAAAATGATTTATAGCCTATGTCTCATTCCAGGTCATGATCTATATGTGTGCCAAATTTCATTCAAATCCATCCAGTACTTTTTGCGTGATTGTCAGTCAAACAAACAAACAAACAAACAAACATACAAACTTTCACATTTATAATATTAGTAGGAATATTAGTAGGATATAGATTATAGATTATAAAGAGGTAAAGTTTGTTTTTTGTTTGTTTGTTTGTTTGTATTAGGATGTAATATCTGGCACTACTGAACCGATTGAAAAAACAGTTATACTAATAAAAAGCTGCACAATCCCTGAGTAACGTAGGCTATAATTCATTTCGATAAAAAACCTTTTTTTTATTTCAATATTTGTAAATTTAGTCGGAAAAAATTCTTAGGTTAGTCCTAGAATGATAAACCAACACATGTATTTACATTTATTACCATAGCAACCAATTGAATAAAATAACAGATAGATAATAATATAGCAGTTTGCTCCAATATTTCCATTAACAGCTGATTTCAAAATTCCAAGCAATTACTTTTGTATTTCTAGCTTTTATGTTAGGGTTTTAAAGTGTAGACCTGAGCCTTGCTGGTTCTTTTAACCATTATTATAACTGTTGATATAAAATATAAGAAATAATTTAATTTGAACATTTAACATTATTTACCATCTTAGTTTTGAGGTTATTATTAATCCTACACCTTTATTATAAACTAGGGGCTCTGCCCCTGGACGCTTCGCTTCCCAACCCCGCCTCGGCCTTCGGCCTCAGATGGCTGCTTCGCTTCGCTCGCAGTTGGAAAATTCGCTAAAGAATCTCATTAATCTTTGGCTCGTTTGTACATAGGTGACCGAGCATAAATCAGCTGTTTTATTTGGCAGCTGACTCAAGCTCATTTTAAACATTATCTCCATAAGATTAACATGGAAAATTTGAAGGATTGTGTGACGGAGCTCCTTCTCGGGTGAATAGCGGCTGATTGGATCTTAAATTTGATGGAAAATCGTTAGTTTGAAATTAAATTTTCTACAAATTTTGTGTTTAACATTTTTTTCTATCTCTTACCGCTTTCTTGCTAAATGCGCTCAAAGTGGGAAAATGAAGAAATTCAAAAAAATCTAAAAAATCGTTCCCTCCCAAAAGGTGCTTCCAAAATTTAAAAATTTTTAATTTTGGCAATTTTCCCAAAGGTTTCTTGTCGAGAGCTTTAATTCAAGTATAAGGTTGATGGGGTTCCGATTACGGGAAGTGCCTAATAATTAATGTCAGTGAATCAGTGAAATCGTCTAGCTTTAAGGACGTTGGGCGGAGCCTCCCTTCTCGGATGAATAGTGGCTAAATGGATGATTGGATCTTGAATCTGACGGAAAATCTATACTTTGAAATTAAATTTTCTACAACTTTTGTATTTAACATTGTTTGCTATCTCTTACTGCTTTCTTGCTAAATGCGCTCAAAGTGGAAAAATGAAGAAATTCCAAAAATCGAAAAAATCGTTTCCGCCCAAAAGGTGGTTCCCAAATTAAAAATTGTTGAATTCTGGCAATTTTCCCAAAAGTTTCTCGTCGAGAGCTTTAATTCAAGTATAAGGTTGACGAGGTTCTGATTACGGGAAGTGCCTAATAATTAATGTCAGTGAATCAGTGTTACCGTCTAGCTTTATATAAGTAGATAAAACATAACATATGTTTTTAGAAGGTTCCATTGGGGGTTCCAGGGGTCTCCCCTAGTCTAAACTAAAAAAACTGTTGGTTGCGAAGAATCACATATTATTTCTCAATGCCATTTTTTTGTCGGTACGCCATAACTTCCTTAATACATCATCAAATTACATGAATGAGGCACCATTTTAAAGCTTTCCTTAACCACTACACCGGAGAAATATACAAAATACGATTATACGAACAAATGCAAAATAAAGAATCCGAAAGTAACAGTGATGTAAGATCAAGTAAGTTGTAGGGATATTTTCCTGGCGTTGGCAACACTGATGATAACAATACCCAGCTGGAGAGCTGCCGTTACGCCACTACATTGCTATTTTTAATTTATTGTAAGCGTGATTATAATCAGCATTGTGGATACACCTATTTGTTGCTGTTTACCTTTTGCAAGTTGGTAAGTTGTTTAAAATATTTAAAAACAATAAAAAAAATATTTCTCTTTAACATGGATTTAAATTAATAAAACACTGTTGGTAAGTTAGAATGCGAATGCATTGCACGGGTCAGCTAGTAATACACTAATTACAAATTTGCTAAGCTGATTGCTATGGTAATGAATGTAAACAAACTTTGTTGCTAAGCTGTTGATCCGAACAGCTGGTTCATCCGAAGTTTCACAATTAATTGTTGCACTTTAAAATACAAATTTTGCTAAAACCTTTCTCAGTGTGTGTTAATGACCCCAAAAAGTAAATTTTTTAATTTTCGTATTTTTATCTGAAGTACCTACTGTATGTTTTGCTCTACTATGATTCTATGTCAGTCATTCAGTCAGAACAAAGCCGCTTATATATATTTTAGACATGTAACGCTTATATTCAAAAAGTGAAGATTATAATATAGGCCAGTCGGTAGGGGTCATTTTAGACCAAAAGTTCCAGTAATTTACAATACGGCTGATTTTTTTATAAGTACATTAAAGTATGTAGATTAACATAAAAAAAAGTTTACCAGTCCATCGATTTCCCAAAGTCGATAAACAAATCGATTATAATTTTTTTCGATTATCCTTAATATTTCGAGCTGGGATAAAGATAGAGAAAAATAAAAAATACCACCGTATAGAAGAGGTAATTTTTAATAAAAAAGGTAATATGTATTTACTTCGTCCGAGCAATGGTTTGTCTGGAAAAAATTAAATAATGCAGGTATGTATTTTGCAGCAGGGGAAATCACTAAAAGTTGAAATCTAATTCATATATGAAGCGTTGGCTCAATCTAAATTGGCTGAATTTTAATATATCGAATTGAAACTTGACGTAGGAGTTAAAATATGTATTTTAAACATTTATGCTGAGTCTCAGCTTATCTTGAAAATGACCCCATCTAGAGCCACTTGACTTATCAATGGTTTTCTCGATTTTAGGAGTACCGGACCCAAGAACTAATTTCAATCTATTTCAGTTTCATCAATTTTTCGAATATCAACATCAAATTTGTTTTAAAAGTTGAATACACCAGTATAAATATTCTTAGTAAGTATGAACGGTTTTTTTGTTTGTTATTTTTTTAAACGAGGCGCTTGAAAATAGTCTTCTGTTTCACCTATCTCGTTTTAACTGTAACACTTTTGGATTCAACGACTCCATTTTCGACATTTTTGAACATATCGATTTAAAAATTGGTACAGAGGTTACAAACACAATTTTTTTTTCTATACTTATTTTAAAAACTATATTTAAAAAAAATGACTAATCTGCAGCTGATCAACTCAAGCGTTTTGATGAAAAATCTAAAAAGGTCTAAAATTATACTTTTTTAATTTACTTCTGCTTTTAAAAGTAAATAATGAAAAAGGTTTATACTCCTTGAACTTGTTTGAATCTATATATTTAACTTTTAAATAAACTTTCAGGTTGATATTTTGAAAATTTTCTAAACTGGAGCTGTTTAAAACGAATTGGTGGGTCAGGTACTCCTAAAATCGAGAAACCCATTGATAAGTTAAGTGGCTCTAGATCGCGTCATTTTCAAGATAACAAGCTGAGACTAGCATAAATGTTTAAAATATATATTTTAGCTCCTATGTCAAGTTTCAATTTGATATATTAAAATTCGGCCAATTTAGAATGACCCAACGCTTCATATATGAATGAGATTTCAACTTATAGTGATTTCCCCTGCTGCAAAATACATACCTGCACTAACGAATTTTTTCCAGACAAACCATTGCTCGGAGGAAATAAATACATGTGACCTTTTTTATTGAAAATACCTCCCCTACGGTTGTATTTTTTATGTTTGTCTATCTTCATCCCAGCTCGAAATATTAAGGATAATAAAAAAAAAATTATAATCGATTTTTTTTTTTTTTGACTTTGGGAAATCGATAGACTCTTAAACTTTTTTTTATGTTTAATCTACATACTTTAAGGTACTTATAAATAAAAAAAAATCAGCCGTATTGCAAATTACTGGTAGTTTTAACCTACACCGACTGGGCTAATATTAGTTTGTTAGCTTCTATTATAATAGAGATTCTGTAATATCACAGTATGAATATATTTTTATTTACCCCATAAGAATAGCCCACGTCCATGGGAGTTGCAATAGATAATGCCCGAATATAGAAGCGAAAGCACACTCAACGAACCAAGGCACCAATCCTAGCCTCAAAACAGTGCAGATTAACCTTTTCAGGTCCTCAGGGTTCATATCGAGTCCAGCCCTTGCCAATATTATAACCAGAGCAACTTTTCTGAAATTAAACTTAGAATCAATTAATTATTCTTTCAAAAAAATATTTTTATTAAGTAAATATAAAAGACTTGATGTAATCTGCAGTTAATTATTAATTTTATTACGTGGACAATATTGTCTGTCACTGAAACGGAACATTTTATATTATAGCTGTCCCTGTATCACAGAGTGACGTGCTTTGAATATTGTAAACTAACTTATAAAAACGGCAGATCTAGATATATACAGGGTGATTCAGTAAAGCGTAGCGGGCTATGCAGATTCAGATATTACATGCAAAAATAAGTCGAAAATGTAGAATAACATTTTTTCGATTTCGGCTTAGTTTAGCCCTAAGCCGCCATTTTGTTTTTTTTTTTACAAAAACTCGCTGTAACTCTGGAAATAGATAAGATAGTGACTTCAAATTTGGAATAAGCATTTTATATGTTACGATTATCAAGTTTACCAAACACAAAGAATTTATTTTTATAATTTTCAAAATGGCGGCCTTTACAAATTTTTAACGTGGAATTCTTGAACAAAAAATGTACAAGAAACAAAATATTTTCCTTTTTTAACGACAGACAAAATGCTTTTTTGTAGTTTCAGTAGGTCAAAGGATAACCGAGTTAACCTTTGAAAAAATTTGTAACGGCCGCCATTTTGAAAATTATAAAAATAAATTCTTAGTGTTTGGTACACTGGTTAATCGTAACATATAAAATGCTTATTCCAAAATTGAAATCGATATCTTATCTATTTCCAGAGTTACAGTGAGTTTTTGTAAAAAAACAAAATGGCGGATTACGGCTAAACTAAGCCGAAATCGAAAAAATGTTATTTTACATTTTCGACTTATTTTTGCATGTAGAATCTAAATCTGCACAGCCCGCTACGCTTTACTGAATCACCCTGTATATGTGTGGGGGGTGGAGAGGATTATGCAAATAAATAATAAGTCTATAATATTATTTATTTAACTGTCTTCAATTTTTTAGTTCATCAATTTTGTAATTACATATTTTTGATCAAAATAAAATTACTACAAGATTGCGATTTCACCGTCTAGTGATTTATGCGAAATGTTTGTTTCTAATTGAAAATAATTTAAAGCACTGATATTTATCTAAATAGAAAATTCTTCCGAGTATCTGAATAGAAAAAATAAATAACTGAACAATGCATTATCGTCACTATAATAGATGGGATTTGATTAACTAGGTATCGTCGCAAGTAGTAAAAATATCTGAAATTCTTTACAATATTCTACTCGTAGGGATCATTTTAGGGGCATATTACACTGTCAAAGTTATTTGTCAAGTAATTGGTCAAAGTTTTATCAAAGATCTTGTAGCGTTTGTAGAAACGTATATCCAAGTAATTTTTGAATTCGCGCGCCAAGGCCAATTCAGTTGGCAACATTGTAAGTAGAACCAGTCTGCCACTCTCAAACAGCTGTTAGCTACTTGGTTAGGTACTAAGCCGGCCGTCCTTGCTTATTCATTCTGCTGCAACAGCCTGACTATGTAATGTGAAAGCGACAACACGATCTACTTTGGACTAAACCGAAGCTATCTAAATGTAATGCCATCTTGGTAAAAATTAAGCATCAGTAAGCTAGTTTCATTTAACATGCGTTAGCGAGTTGTTTAAAATATTCTTGTGACGTGTTTTACGGCGTTTCTAGCCAAATTGTCTGACCTTGCCTAAGGCCTATTTCGTTACAAAACATGTCTACCGACTAAGTTATCCATCTATCTTCTACCAGGTAAAGTTCAAACCTAAATTACACCCTGAGTTAGCTATAATAATATGTATTGTGTGAATTTAATTGTAATATTTATCTACACTTGCAGAGTAAATTATGTCATAACTTTACTTCATTTTTTTTTATTAGCCTATATTTTACATAGCCTATCTGTTTTACTTTACGTAGCCACAAGCCTTAAACTATTTGCATTATAAGCTTTAGAAGCCTTTTTAAGCCTTATAAAGGTGTAATAGTGTGTATTAAAAGCTCTGTTTTAAATATTTCTTTGTAAGCCTATAAATCAGAATACTGTTCTATACACGAGGTTAAATTACAGTTTCATACATGAAATTCTTATGCAACTTTATACATGTTTTTAGCCATGTACTAAAACATGTGTTTTTTTTCTTATAGTGAACATCACTGGTTTAAGTATTACATGGGTTTATCCTACTACAAGTTTTGACTTCCATCTTCGGAACAACAACAATAAAAAAAAACAGCTATAATGAAAACTTTCTGAGTGTTGCTAGAATTTTTAAACTGTCTGTTACTTAAAATATGATATCTAAATAATAAAGGCTTACATAGTTGAAAAAGGCTAAGTAATATTTTTTTTATATAATAATAATTGGGTGGTGCAGCTATAGCATATTTCGGACCTTAGCCCTAAGGGCTCTATATTAGAAAATTTAATTACCTTTTTTTTTTAATAGAGAGACGTCTCATATTTTTTTTTTATTATTAATTAATTTTTACCTAGTATTAAGTTTGGCCATAGATATAAAATTATTATCAAATCCATGGTGAATGTATTCAATTTTGTAAATTTATAAACACTACTAGTTCGTAATTTTGTATTTTTTTTATTGTAAACAGGGAGGGTTTTTCAAATTTTATTTTGGGGAGGGTTTTTCTTTTTGAACTTAATTAATTAATATATATATTTTGTAAACATTTTCTTTGAAAATCAATTGTACTTAAGGGCATGTCAATTTAAAATTTTATTATTTAAGGGCGTATAATCTTTTGTATTTCAATTTAAAATAATATTTTAATAAACAAATTGTTTATTAAGTGAATTGTATTTGTTTGGCATTTCCTGTGAATAGCTAATTCAGGTGTTTCTTGAAAACCTTTCCAAAATGAGGTAAGGCTACAGTTTTTTTTTATCTTTAGAAGGATTTATCATCTTTGTTTCTCCCTTATGTATGTACCATCCCATTTTTGACTCAGTACGCTTTCCGTTTTGTTTGTTCCCTTTGAGGATGGTACAATCTTTGATGAAATCTTTGACAAAGATTTGTCAAAGAATACATATTACACCTGTCCAATTTCTTTGATCAGCTTTGATAATAAATTAGATATATTTTGGGGTTATGTTTCGGTTTATTCTAATATTTTTATCATTTTACTATTACTAGTGGACCCGGCAATGCTTCGCTATTGCTATTGCTTGATTTACCTAACCTAAAATTATATTCAGTTTTTGATCCAAATCAGTTGTTGATCAAAATCAGCTGTTGATCAAAATCAGCTGTTTTAAGCTTTTCATACGAACAGCTGTTTTTTGTGCCCCTGATAAAATCAAAAGAAATCTTCCTTCTTCTTCCTTAAGATTGACCTTTCATAAGATTAACATTGAAACTTTGAGGGCTACTGGGGCGTATCCCTGAGGACCGATGTAAATTATAATGGGATTCTGCTCATCTACAGGACACTACCTTTCTAACGGTATGCGCGAATTTCTCCTACGATGCACACAAGCTGAGAAAAAAGGACAAGTTTTGTGCTTGCCTATTAATATATAGATTACAAAATTACAGTTGAAAGATCGTAATTGATATAATAACGGGTTAAGATTTCAAAAGCTAATCTTAAAAAAAACTTGTAAATACACTTTTACAATAAAGTAAACATAATAAAAGTCTCTTTAATTTTTTACAAAAAACATAAACTTAGGATATACTGCCAATCCCAATATTACAGACTGCAAAACATTATTTGTAATTTCTTCTGAAGGTTGTTGCCTTACATCGCAATTTTTATAGGCATTCGTGTGGATGTTCCACAGACAATATTCTTTTTCATAATGTAAAATTAAAGTTTTCATAGCTTCAACACTCCATGTAAATTTTGCCATCGTATTAAAAATATAAAAGCAAAGGAACAGAAAGAATATAATGAAAACAGAAAAACCGTATATTATTTTGAGTTTAGGAGGTTACCTAAAAAATGCGTACTATAATATTTTAGTACTTTATTCTTACTCTTTCTTTTTAAATCTTTGTGAAAGTTTACAACATGTCAAAGATTCATCAAAGTTTGATCAAAGTTTGATGAACAAATTATTTCGTAAAAGAATCGTCAAATTTCTTTGACGTCAAATCTTTGATCAAAGAACTTGACGTTTATTTGATAGTGTAATATGTACCTAACTTTGTGAATCTACAGTTTATAATGTATGCTGAACATACTGGGATAGAAATTATAAGTAAAACATAAAACTGTTATTAATAAAATATTACCTTAGTATAGCAGAAACAAACGCATAACTTCTGTGAACATTTACTAGTCCAAAGTTCTGAAATGTAATTCCCACAATAATCATACCTAGAAAACCTGGTAGATTCATAATTCCAAACAGAAACCCGCCAAAATGTGCCGATATACAAAGCGCAGCAACGTCAAACAGCTCACCTCCGGGGGCTGCATCCTGCCCTATGATGCAGTACACAATGCCCCACGTCAACAGCCCGACCAGACAGAGGGATAAAACGTGAGCAAAATGTCTGTATGTGGGACAGAATGGGTAAGGACAGATGTTCTGCCAAAACGTTGGCTCCCAACCTGGGCCAGATTCTTTCATGCGCAGTTTCAAGCAGAAATGAAACCACCAGGATCTAAAACAAACGTTAATAAGTATACATGTATATTAAATTTCTAATACATATTGTAAGAATACAAATATACTGACAATTTTGAAGGTTAATTGCATCAAAATGATTCTGATGATCAGGATTGCCCATCCCACTCCCCTAAAGCCCATGACGCAAATCCCCCCCCCAAAACCTGCCTGTATGTTCCCTCCCAAATATTTCACCCACTAAAAATCATCCAATCTCAATCAAACAAAAACCATTGGAAAGTAAATGTTTCAAACTTATATTTTTGTATATTACAATTATTGTTTTGAAAAACGTATATTTACATATAATAGGCCTACGTAATCATCGTTTTAAAATTGTAGTTGTCTAAACAGCTAACAGCACGCGAGAAAACAAAGAGAAATGACGAACAACTTGTATACTAGAGAAGGTCTAGCATGACCCGTGGCCTAGAGATGCGCAGTAGACTTGGAGTTGATTCGAGTGGTGGGGGGTCAGAAAGGCTCAGTCTGTTGCCGTGCTCTGAACGTAATACTTCAGTCTGGAAGCGAATAAAATATTCCAATAAATATTCTGTGCGAGGAATCCCTTCCCCACTTGCCTAAATCTTCCCTTCCACCAACGCATCTTAAAGATCATGCTATATCTGACGAAGTATGCCTTTTCTAAGGCCCATACCCGTTAGATAAACCGGGTTTGAAATAATTATAAAGACACCTTTGAATTCGTAAAGATTTGAACTTTCTAAAACTGCCTTCTAATCAGTCGTAACTTTTTCGTTTTTTTTATAGAGTTTCTGTATACTCTTGCAATTGGACAGTTTTCAACCAATGTGAAAGCACATTTTACAATCGAAATGAACGTCATGAATCGATATAGCATAAAGATCTTGATATCAATTTGAAGAGGACATTCTATATTTTCGTTTGATATATTAAGGTAAACTTGATTTTTTTTGTGTTTGTAGGATATTCGGATATTTTCCTGAAATATGGACATTTCACTGATATTCTTCAACGCCCCAGGCTCGTTGGCCGTTATAGTTTGACATGGTAGACAGCGTCTGGAATTGTATACTACGCCTCAGTGAGAGTTGTGTGTTATTTGTTGTAATTTAATGAAACAAAGTGAAATACGTTTATAAAATACGGTTATTTTAAAATGTTCAAGTATACAGTTCAATTCTATGATTTATTCTCTACAATTTTTTGTAAACAAATTTCATTTTTGGATAAAGCATATATTCCTAATTTAGTTTTCAAAATAGGCCTGATTTTGTTAGCGGTCTTGTAGTTATAACAAAAAAAGGCGTTTTCTAACAAATTTGTTTTAAATTTATATATTTTTTTATACACTTCAATTTAGAATCAATTTACAAAACTTCTTTCTATTTTGACAAAAAAAATATTTACAAAAAACATTTACTACTTTTTATGTAGGCCTGAAGTTGGATTTTCCTTTACTGAACATTTTTTGCTTCCTGAGCTAATAACTTTTACAATTTTACATCAATCATTTTTTCAGTTGCATCTATAAATTCTTGCAACTTTTTTCCATAAAAAAGCTATGGAACACTTTTTAATTGGGATGTACAGTTTCCTCACTCCGGGAATGTGTTCAAGAGGGGACTTCCCCCCCCCCCACTTTTACTTAAAGTGGGGTCACCACGCTTTATTTGTTGTGTCGAACGTCATCAGTACAACCTCAATAAAAAAATAGACCTCTGTCCTTCAATGTTCACCCTAGTTTGTCACTGTAAAGTAAGGTTAAATAAAAGTGATAAACACATTTTTTTTTTTGTGTTTAAAGTCCTACCCAACACATTTTTCTTAGTGAACAGGATGTGTAAAAATTAGTTGTTTTATTTATAAATATATACAGGATGTCACAAAAAACCTTATAGTGCTATAATACAGGATCGGATTCTATGCATTATAATCAATGAAAATATTCAGAAACATTTTTCGAATTAGGGTTAGTTTATTTTTAGTTTTTTGTTACTTTTTTTACAACAGTTAAAATAGCAAATCTTTTGCGCATGTGTTAAAAATTATGAAGAGAATGCGTTTTTGGAATCAACAAATAAAAAGAGCAGGAAGGCAGGAAGTATTTCCTGAGATACCCTTCCCTTACACCATCCTATTTACTTTTCCCACAAAATTTTCGTATGTATATTAATTAACTTTCACCAACCTAGCGTCTAACAATACAGTGTTAAAAGAATACAAAACCTAAAACTTTAAATACAGTACGATTAAAGCAAGATAGTATTATCTAAGTCATTGTAGTGGACCTAAGGAACAGCCAGGATCGCACCAAATCAATGTTAAACAAGCACAAAATGTATTCATTGCAGGAATTACCTTCCTCCTGACTAAACAAAGGGTCGTAAAGAAAATTGTTACAAATAAAAACGTTAATTCCACTAATTATCAACAACTTTCTCGCAAAAAGTTTTCTTTTTGAATAAAAATACATACATTTCTCGCTCTGAACACTTGTCATCGCTTTTCTATATATATAAAATTCAATGTATGTCCGTTTGTTTGTCCGTTATGCGTTACCAAACCGTCCATCCGATTGCTTTGAAATTTTGCATAGTAACACAGGTTAACCCTGGGAAGGTTTTAGGCCATTTACCGAAGTCCTAGGACATAAGGGCTACGCCCCAGTGGCCCTCAAAGTTTCAATGTTAATCTTATGGAAGGTCAATATTAAGGAAGAAGAAGAAATATTTCTTTTGATTTTATCAGGGGCACAAAAAACAGCTGTTCGTATGAAAAACTTAAAACAGCTGATTTTGATCAACAGCTGATTTTGATCAACAACTGATTTGGATCAAAAAATGAATATAATTTTAGGTTAGGTAAATCAAGCAATGAACAGAATCCCATTATAATTTACATCGGCCCTCAGGGATACGAATTACAGGCTTTCAAAGTTTCAAATTAAGTAATAGCAAAGCATTGGCGGGTCAGCTAGTATTTTATAAATAAACTTTGTAAAATTTTGCCTCACAGTTAAAACATTTTATAATTTTTGTATGAAACAAAACCTTACTTATTAGCGAATTTCCATTGGAAAAATGAGCTATTGCAGTGGCCCTTATGGTAAGACCCAAGGTCGGGAGTAGCAAATAAGCACCGATCATGGTCCCCAGAACACGTTTTGGGGTGCCATTAAAAATCATATATATATATGTATACATGTGTTCGCACTCTAGCGGCCGCATTTTAAGTCCGATTTGGTCCAAATGGTCGAGTTCTTTAGCCAAAAAAATTAAACAACCAGAAGTACGTTTTTTGACCAAAAGTAACTATTTTTTGAGATTATTACTACGAGAATGAAACTTTTTTAGAGTTTTTTCTAAAAATATAAATTTAGGATGTTATTCTGCACATTTTGATTTTTACGCTACCTTATAGCTTGCTTGGTTACCCCAAAATCGATCAAAACGTAAAATATCATAAAAGAACTCGGTTCGAAGCCAAGTGGTGCAAACTCGCGAGGCCACTAGGCGCAAACAAATTCTACTAATATATTGCGTATACACAAACAGCTGTTAAACGCCCTCGTGAGTAGACCTATTCCCCAAATTGTTGGTTGAAACCCTAAAACATTAGGCATATAATCTTATTTGCTCAACTCACGTCAGCGGTCCAGCTGCGTGGTTGAATTATTTATAGATATTAATCGTAGTTTTCTCTACAAGATGAAATACTTTTTTATATAAAGGTTGTAAGCAAGTAGGTAAAGTTATAAGAATGCCAGACGCTGACCATTTTCTCAGTTAAATGTTATTTGTTGACCTATTTTTTTGTGAGATTGGTTGTACCAATGAATACAGAATACTTTATAGACATAGACATAAATAAATATAGAAAGTAAAACTATTAAATAACTGTTCTATATACATCGAGCATAAAATACAGTTAAAATTAAATACATCTTAATATTATAGACAAACAGAGCATGGGCTACACGAAAATATAAAATTACACATCTTATTGCAGTACATAGCACGGATAAAAATTAAACATAGGCTATTCCTTCTAGCTACTTACACACTATGCTGCATTTAATTAACAAAAAAACTGTCAGGCCACTATAAGGTGATGATTATTGTGTACAGTAGAAAGAAAGAGGTTTTTATAAAACTCAACATCATTATTCAATGTAAATTTATTTCCGTATTCATGATGATAAAAAATATTTAAAAACACATAGGATTTAATTATTTACTTTTCCTTCCCCCAAAATCAACCGATTTCCTTCATATTTGGTATAAAAATAATCACGCGATCAAAACACAGCGAGTGATATATTTTGTTTTAAGTTTTTCTTTCAATTAAAAAGTTTTCATAATGACATTGGGACAACAGCAATAACTCTAATACAAAGGCAGACGACAAGTGCCCATACCCGATGTCGCACAATAGGCCTAAGGTTAAGGGTTTTATTACGGTCATTTGGTTTTGCCTCACGCTGAGGTGAAATGAACTATTATAGCAGTAGTCGAATTGCCTGGCTGTCAATAATACGGCACTTTCACTACGATTAATGGGAGATTTTTAACACAGTAGAAATAACAGATTATCACCTAATTTCTTGGAGAGGAATCGTCAAATCTTCATACCGGTATTTTATATTGGTATTAATCATTAACATATGAAAATCCCCCGCCCCAACCTGTGACACCCTCCCCCCAACTGTGAAAACCCCCCAAAAACTTATTCCCCCCAATTCTGATGGCGCAACTTACCGTGGGCTCCTCTGCTGATGATCATCGTTTATTTATATTTAGTAACTACAGTATGTTATTATCTTATGGATTAATAAAGTTTTTTGATATAGCTTCACTTTGTTCTTAAAGTCAGATTTAAAAATCGTGATCAATTTGTATAATTCTGTAGGCTACCTTAAAATAGAAACAAACCCTAACAAGATGAATCGTATACGAGAGATATTAACTTCCACTTTTCTTGTTTATTTTTGGTTTTATGTTTTTCCTGCTTACTTCGGATTATTTCTCAGTAGGCCTACTTTCTTTAAGTCCAGTTTGTAAACATTAAGATTTTAAACCTCAATGGAGGTTTAATTAATTTTTCTTTTTTAATGTCAGTTAGAAGCAAAAAATCGCTAGTTGAAATATCGCTCAACATCTGTATTTTGTTGTTTTGAGGATCCAATTTTTAGTTTGATAAGCGAAATTTGGTATATATTATTGTTTAAACCTACTTACCTACTTACTAGCAGGCTAATGAAGTAGTGGCTGCTTTATCAAATGAGCAAACTTAGTAACATATTCATAAATAATGCATTACAATACTAGTAAATTACAGTAATTTGTCAATTGATTTATAACTACAATATAATGAATACAATGTGTGTCTTTAGCAACCAAGCTTATATTCTGTAACTCACTTTTCACCGTCTTCTGATTCCAAATATTCCTTTTGGTTGTCTTGAATGTGTTCATCATCTAGAAAGAGGTAGATACAACCAAAACAGTGTGAAAACATAAAATAATTAATCTCATCACAACATATGATGAGCACAATAAAAAAATGAGCATCTTATGCAACAATCCAAATTAGGAAAATATGGTAATTTGGTTTGGGCACTTTCATAACTTTAGTATTAAAATAAATCAAACTATTTTTCTGTACTACTGTATTATGAATTATAAATGGTTTTCATACACTCAATGTCACCATTATCCAATTGCATTCTAGTAAATGCATTAATTTGATTAATGTTCTGATTTTATTGTTACCATCATCTTTGATGAACGAATCCTTGAAACCCCATCTCCATATAAGTCCAATAATTTGTGTTTGTTTATATTTTTAATTAAATTATCCGTTTTGAGTACCCATTTAATAGCACATATTTGTAACCATAATCAGCATTTGGTTTATTTTTTATTCTTTTGAAAGTTGTTGTATTTTTAAATGTGTCCACAGTTTATTCGGTTCTGGAAGATAATCCATTACAAAAACAATTTTTTGAACATCACAGCTAATACAAATAATTAGGTAGACTAAACAAATGAATGTATTATGTTACTTTCTCAAGAATATCCTATATATTATTAGAATAGAAAACAAAATAAAACTCCCATTTCTGTAATGTTTAATACAGAGATACGTACCTATGTTCTACAAAATCATTTATTTATTCTGTAAAAACAATTTCATTCATAAACCTTATATTAGCAGCCTACAGCTATATACTCCATAATTATGCTTTGTTTGAATTCGTTAAAATTACTGTATTAGACACAAATTAAGTCTACACAAAATACAACTTTTACTTTTCCGCTTCAAATTAGTAAATGATTATTGTTTACGGTTAGAAAGGTATCTACATTTTACCAACTCACAGGTTGTAACACAAAAAACTTAGCACAGTTCAGATTCTCCATATATTATCTTTGGTTTCAAACCAGTATTATATAAAACCTAACGAAAATGTTTTGACCTCGGAAGTCATATCAACCGCTGACGTGAGTTGAACGAATTTCAAAAATTAAGTTTATATATTTTACGGTTTCAACCTGCTATTTGGAAAATTGGTCTACTCACGAAAGCACTAAATACTTGCCCCTCTACTAGTACGAAATATATTAGTAGAATTTGTTTGCACCTCAGCCTACAGCCACGGCGACTCACGCGCTGCTTCGTTCCGCTAGCAGCTATGGACCTCGACCTTGAGGCATCGGATTATGGACTGATTCGCTTCGCTCGCAACAGAACTCGAGAGTTTGTATCCCGGCCGTCGGTCTCGCATCAAAAGCTGCCCCTCGGTAAAATCCCCCACATGGATTTAAAAAGGGTACTTGTATAGTAATTTTGACGTTTTGGTCGATTTTGGGAGAGCCAGATGAGCTATAAGAGTGTATGAAATAAACGGTATCAGTTAACTGACACAAACTTTCTCCAAACTTACTGTAGTCAAAATAATATTGTTTTTAATCATTTTATTTACTACTTTTTAGAACAAAACAAAAAAATAATATTCTACCTACGTCAATCGTATAAAAAAGTTATTGTCCCAGGCGGGATTCGATCGCGCGACCTTTGAATTACTGGCCGTCCTCGTTACCGTTGTGCTACCCCGTGCGGCCGTCGCCGTGATGCTAGATTGACAACATAAACTTGTTTATTTTTTAACATTTCCCCATAATTATGAAACGCCGAAGTTTTGATAAAAGCGGGTGGTGTCATTTTGTTTGGCATCTTAAGCACTATAAATACTGAAAATTTGATCAAAATCGTTAGAGCCGTTTTTGAGAAATTTGCATTTTTGTCGTTTTTTATTGGTTTTTTGGGGTAAATTACCCTTAAAAATTAAAAATTCCAAAAAATGAAAAAAACGCCTGGAGATATTAGGGTTTAGTACCTGCATACCAAATTTCATGAAAATCGGACCAATAGTGTCCCCTCAGGTCGTGTATACATACTGACACACTGACAGACAGACACCACGTTAAAAACACTTTTTTGGGTTCAGGGAGCACCAAAACAAAAAATTCCACTAAAAATATTTTTGGGTTCAGGGAGCACCAACACAGATAATTGCACTAAACAATTTTTTGGGGTTCTGGGAGCACCAAAACAGATAATTCAACTGAAAATTCAAATTCGAACATTTTTACGAAAACAATACTTTCTCCATATACTACGTAT